>CM041779.1:11238360-11461994 GCA_023374045.1 Limonium bicolor | reverse complement strand
TCACCCCCTCTAAGCATATTCCCATTATTACCAAGTCTGCTTTCCCTACAAGAGTATCATACTCAATGATATTTCATGTATTTCTTCAATTTTCACGACCTTTTACATTCCATTGGACTCTGTTTCTCTAAGCACCTAATTGGTCACTCACAACACAGCCTGATTAAACAAGCTCATAGAGTTTCTTTATGTGTTGCTCTCAATATCCTAATAAGCTTTTAATTTCCTATTTCGTGTCTTCTATCAGTATATGAATCCTTGTCAGGACGCCTCAGTTGGATCAGTTCATTTCACTCAAATTATAGACCATGGTATAGTGCCACGTTCAGTTGAGTCAGATGTGCTTTCTTGTCAACACATTTAACCAAATTTAATCAATCATGTTGTGTTCATGACGATTGGTTCAGGTAACATCTTTGCATAGCCCACAGCCAACTAGTCGACCAATTTAGCATCCTCTACATGGCCATGTGCATCAGCTTACCTAGTACGTATTTTGGTTAGGATGATGTTTTGGGTTTTTTGCTTTGAATTCTGAGATATATCGAATCGTAAACTGATTGGCTTTTTTTATTTTCCATTTCAAGAACTTGAAAACCGACCACAGCTTTAGAAATTTGAGAAACCATAAAAGCGGCTTATATTTTTATTTTACATTCACTTTTCGGATAATTTTTTTTTTTACTCAAAACTCAATATACTCCGCTTTTTAACCAAATAAGCCCTAGCGTTCTACAAAATAAAACCAAATCTTCCAACAACAGAAAAATGGGAAACAAAAACAAGCAGTCTTTAAAATGAGTCAGATATACATACTGTCAACTCGATAATCTTTAACACAAGTATAAAGTCTCTTTCAAGCTTAGTTATAGAACCCAGCAGGTCCGCATAAAAACGAGCACACCATCATCATAAGCACGGGATATAAACTCAAAAGCTTGACTACACAGCCAGAAGAATCCTGATTCACTAATACTTAGACATGATAGACAAAGTCATTAAAGTTAGGATAATGTTCAATTGACCACGCTGTTTCGCGATATTTCGGAGGTTCTATATTTGGTTTAGCCACGATTTTCTCTCTAGCAAAGCATTCATATACTGCAAGACATTGCCACATCACAGAAAGTAGGATATGCTGGATTTTCAAAGACTGCCTGGTGTTCTACTAGTCCTAATCCAAAAAGTCTGCCATTTCCCTAGGACATTTTACCAAGTACAAATAGTATAACCTACAAAATTTCGATTACATGACTTGCTATATAATCAAAAAGCATAACCGTGATAAACTCACTGATAAATTTAGATCAGTTTATGACCAGCACCATATGCATTTTTTTGTTTAACCAGTATTATTCTTGACAAACAGAGAATTCAAAGTTGCATCTGCTGTTCCAATCAAATATGACAACTGAGATAAGCTAACAATGTTTGAAAATAGCAAACAAGCACTATAAGAAGAAGATCTGATCCAGACCACCTGAGGTGATAGCCTCCTGAAGCTTCTTGTAAAATAGGTGTTGAAGAAATGGTAATCATTGTAGTCATTTTAACGAGAGAAAGTGACACCTGCAAATACCTAATTGCAACAGAAGTGCAAAAATTCACCATTATTGCACTTATTACACTCCTATTACTTATGGCTAATAGAGTGACAAGATGGAGTAAACTGAAAGTATTATTACCGAATATAGAAATTCATGATTGTTGATGTCAAGTATACACCAGAGCTAGACCTGTAAATCATCGTACGAATTTCTACAGATTCCAGACCTCCCCTGAACGTATGAAAGTAAGTTTTCAAATTTGTAACCACTGAGGAATTTTCAAGAGAGGTTGATAGCTGCTTACCCAGTAGGATAGAAAATACTGGTCCCCCTAAATCAGAAAAAAAAAAAAAAATCAAACATAGAACCCCATTATTGAAAGATACAGAAGGAAAAAAAACCAAGTGAATCATTGTGCACCAATAAATACCTCATGCTGAGTCATCTTCTTATATGCACATAACTTTCAGGTTCTTCTTCATCATCCGACAAAGACGTCTGTACAATGATGATCAAATACCCTACATGAATGTAACTAATCCCTTTCCACTAAATGTATGCTGAAGAAGCACATATGAAAAACGAATAAAAGGATGGAATCAGCAAATTTCACACTGCTCATGCATTTGAAGAACAGCTTTAAAGGTTCAAGTAATATTAACTAAGTCACATAACAGTATTGACATTCAGTATATTCCTTGGTCAACAAAAGCTATACAATTTTCAAATTCAACCTATGATACTTCCATAGTAGATTTTAGTTGGAAGCTATCAATGATCACTTCCACTGTTCTTAACGCATTCAATGAACTGTTTCACAGATTTCAAGTAATGAATGATTTAATACATAAAAGCCTTAGCATTCTTAGGCCTTAGCTGTAGACAGGCAAATAGATCTACAAAATATAACTGAAAATACTGAAACTTCAAGTGAATTAGCCAAGAAAAGTCAAAGCCACATGCATGAAACATCCAGATTTTATCATTTAACAGAATGAATACTATCTTCTGCAGCACTTGGAAAATGATTGGATGAATGCTCTTAACAAATTGGTATATGAGGTAGACAATGGTAAACATAGAGAGTATAAATATACCTTCTTTACTTTTGAGCTTTTGACGCAATGATCGTCTGCAAATGAATAATAGCTTGCATGAATCAAATAACATAGCCATGGTGTATATCCAGAGGCAGGATGGCCAGCATCCCAAAGCTGCAATAATTAATTGCTGACAGCTAATGGGGCAAGGGACAGCAGCTAAACAAACAGGGCTAATTTGCTATGCAAGGGGGAAGTAATTAATTTGGGAGATACTCCCCAGAAGCTACTACCTATTCAAAATGATATCGCAGCAATGATCATACATAAACATAATGGAGGACAGTACAATCTAATAAAACAAATCCATAATAAAGATATATTAGCACATGAAGTGAAACTCAAAATCATATCATAGCTAATAAAAGCAGAAAGAGAAAATTACTAGAAGAATATCAAGGGCCACACACAAAATATAAACGAAACAAAATAAATAAACTGTATGCATAATTGCCAGGCAAGAAAGGACCTCATACCTTGGCCTTGACTGGCTGATAGAGTTGGTATCAGCAAGATTCTTCCGATCAATAAATACTTCTTCAGAAGATGAATCAATCTGATCCTTTCCCTTCAGAGGTAGAGGACATTTCTCCCCTCTATGAGGACCACCAGGCCTTTCTGTTCGATCCTGTTTCTGCCTCCGCGACCCAAAGTTTCCAATTCAAATCCAAAAGTATCAAGTACGAGATCCCTTCTGCGAGACAAAATGTTTTTGCAACAAATAAGAAAATTGATATTTGAGAAATCTATTCACTTAATGTAGACATATGGTCATGGACTTACATTGCTCTAATTTCTTCCTAAAAGCAAAACCAAACTGAGACTGTGCGGAGGATTGTGCTACCATTGGAGATCCTGCTTTGAAGCATGAGTTGCGCCTGTCTTGTTAAAAGGCTCAGCCCATTAGCTGTGGATTATCGAGACAATGACAAAACAAATAGGAGCTTGTGTAGATGGAATGCATTATGAAAACACAATTCTTCGCTCTATGTCGATATAAGTCATAAACTTAAGAACATTCCAAGTCTAAACATCAGAGTAGATACAGAGCGAGGTAGAAGGGAAGTTCTCACCACTTTGCCGTGAACTTCCTGAGAGTGCAGGCTTGCTGCACCCAGTAACATCCTGTCAGCAACGACACACGTGACTTTGGATACTTTATTGAATAGAAATACTGTTCAGATTTACAGTAACACATAATTGTGTTTTTGGAGGCCCCAAATACAAGACGAAATTGAGGTAAACACCATCTAACGTGCATTAGCATGACATCTACAGATAGCCATGTTTAAGAGAATTCCATTCTAGTTTGAAGCAAGTTTGGGTGATGTTTCACTATGATCTAGGAATAGAGCAAGTGAAGTGCACGGAACTAAAATGCAAGGATAAATACAACGCTATTGAAAACCACACATACATAAGAGTCATAGCCCCGGTAAATGATAGGAAAGTGGGAACAACCTTAGACGAACGGGATCGTTCTCTGCGCCTTTCCTTCTCTTGGTGCTGCTTCAAAAGGGCCTTGAACTTGACACCTTTATCGGGCAAAGTGGGAGAATATGTTTTAATTCTCTTAGCCAACGTCCGTATCTTCTCGTTCAGCTCCCGGTCTTGCAGTCGCACTCTCTCCTCCGCCAAATTCAAACACGACGAGTCCTCCCGCTCCTGCTCTTGCTCTCCGTTATCTCCTTGCGGCCGCTCGACCCCTTTCTCGGACCGATCATCGCAGTGTATAATGGCGGATGACTTCACCACCACGAGTTCGGGAGGGGGATCGTCGTCCCCATCTGTGCTGCCGTTGGACGAGAGTAACTTCTCGAAATCAATTTCTATACGGCGCTTCTTGCCCGTTCTACCATCTTTCGATTCTCTCTCCGTCCTTTCTAATTTCATGCTCGACATCCGCCTTCTTTCTCCTCGAAAACTTCAACCAACTGCGAAAAATGCTACTTAATAGTTTAACATTTATCCGATTTTCCCTAATGAATTGCAGAAGAATGCGGAGGGGTAGAGAGCGGGAATACGGAGTGTAGAGGGAAGAGCACGGGAAATATCAAAGGGGGGAAAGGGCAGCTGCAGACAGCAGAATCTGGTGGCAGCAAATTGGGACAGAGAAGATGAAAAACTGAAGAAGAGGACCAATGTGTGAAGGGTTCCAATTTCAAAGACGAGTTGGAAACTGAAACTGTTCGGCACTAGCCAGCAAATGTTCATTCACACCCCCGAGTGTCTCCGGTACGGTTCGCAGGGAACTACAATCCTCTAGACCTCTAAGGTCTGAATCGAGATCCCTCATGTGCCCCTCTTTCCCTCCTTACGCTCTGGAATTCCTCTTTGTTGTCCAAAGTTAACTCCTCGTTTTACTGCGAATTTTAGAACAGTGAGGTTTCATTTTCTTTACCACCTTTAAAGTTTTATTTTTATTATGATATATTAAGGTTTCAATTTTATGATCAAATGTCTTTTTGTAGAATATATTATATTTTTCATATCACAATTTTATCATTGCATTATATGTTCTTGCAATAACCTCCATGGATATATAGTCAAAGTTTTTTAAACTTTATAAACTTAATTAAAATACACAAAAAAATATGAAAATCATATAAATTTTGAATAAATTTTAAACATGAATATAAATAAATAAAGAAAAATTATATAAATGGAAATGACTAAATAAAATAATTAAATTATTTGAAAAATAAATATATTATTAAAGTGTTACGTAGCGATGACTTAAAATCGTAAAAACGTTATAACAATAATATGAAGAACATTAAAAGTAAAAAATTTATATAGTACATAGAAAAACAAATTATTTAAAATAATAAAATAAACTATTAAAACCATAAAATATGATCATTTTTCTTGTGATTATTTATTTGTTAAAAAAATATATTATAATTTATAATTATTAAATAGTTTCTTATATGTAATGTAATTGTTATAACTTACGATTTTAAGTCACCACGATTTATAGTTTTAGAATTATGTAACAATATATGTTTTTTAAATAAATTAATTTTGTATTGTTTAGGCATTTTTTAGTTTTAAAATATTATAATTTAAATTCTTTTTGTTTGTATCATGTTTATTCATTTTATAAAATGGAATTCAAATTTTATATGATCTTTAATTTTTTTTTCTACATTTTGTCTATAATTAAAAAAAAATTGACCATAAACCCCTAAGGTTATTGCGGGGACCGGGGCATATGGTACGAGGGTAAAATGGGGATATGAAAAATATTATGTATTAAAATTTGAATGGAGGGACATCTCGTAGTAAAATTAAAACCTCAGGGGTATCTCGTAATGAAAATGAAACCTCAGTGGTATCTCGTAAAGAAAATGAAACCTCAAGGGCATCTTGTAAATAAAAATAAAATCTCAGGGGTATCTCTTAAAATTTACTCAAACCTCGGGGGTATCTCATTAAATTTCCTTTTTTTTCAACAACCTGGCAATTAAGAGCTTACCCACCTAGAGCCAAAAGGCTAAGGAATCATAAGCTGATGGAAGACAACCCATTCCTTAAGGGTTGTTGTTTAAGTAGCCAATAAGGAAATTGCATCATGATCAAAGATGCGAACTTAGTTGTACCGTGTAACCAGAACCCACCGCCTCAACAGACCAAAGCAATAGCACTAGACAACCAAAACTCATCAACTCGAAGCTAAAGACAACATAAGTCAACCCACTTGGGACAAAATTATTAAGGCAAAAGATTAAGACAGCAGACTTGTGGAAATTAAAGTAACTAGTCCACTTATTACTCGGAAGAAACATAAGTAGAACTACATTAACATGCAAGCTGAAGTGGGGAAGAGAAGCCATGGGAGCTCCACCACCTGCTGCTCCATCTCTTGTTCGACCTCCATCGAAGGAAGAGTGTGAAGCTGGTCCTCCACCTGCTGCTGTTTCAACTCCTGACGGGCCTCCATGAAGGAAGAGCGTGAAACTGGTCCTCCATGCACCTGCTGCTCCGGCGGTGCTGAAATGCCCAAGCCACAATAATGATGAAGTGGGAACCAAATTTGCACCAAGACGATTGATTGGTGGAACAAGCAGCAAATATTATTGTTGCAAAGATAGAGTAAAAACTAGACAAGAGTAGAAGAAGGGAAGAGGCTAAGAACAGTGGGATCTGGGGAAGAATATGAGGTTGGATATGGATATTTTGGGGAAGAATATGAGTTTGTGTGCTACAGTAACCAACAAAAGTGGAGAAAAGGGGAAGAGAGAGGAGGGAGCATTCTCTACCGGTCATTTTATTGGTGTGTTGTTGGATATGTGTAGTTATAGAGCGGAGAGTATTGTGGTAAATTGATATTTTTAAAACATTTATACTTATGATATTCTTAAATGAGAAATGTGTAATTAAAAATGCACAGATTTTCAATAATTAACTTGTTATATATCAGAGTACTTTAGTTTTTGTAATACATAATTATCTTTCGAGCATTACTAACTCCACAATTCATATTCAACAAAAACATCACGTGCCTCGGCAAGAGCTTGCTAAGGATTAGTTTAACACTTATCTTATCAACCTAAAGAAAGATCTATTGGTCCGCTATGTTGAGAAATGCGTCAGCATGAGCTTGCTAAGGATTAGTTTAACACTAGCTTCTCTTATCAACCTAGAGAAGGATCTTTTGGTCCACTATGTTGAGAAAAATAAACTTCTATGAGCTCAGATTAATCAACAGACAAAGATAACTTGGGTGTGGTTGGGTGATGATACTACTAATTACTTTTTACGTATGATAAATATAGCTATGTTTCATGTTCAACATGATGATTAGGGTAACAAGAATGACATTGAGTTTGGTGTCAAAGAGCATGTGCTCGACTTTTATTCGGAGTAGTTAGACACTAACACATTTCTAAATCTCGTACAAATTAGAGCTTTGATAATGACCCTAAGCTCATAGTAAAAAGGAAAAAGGTTTAGGATTCCTTCTCCTGTATAAATAACAATAAATCCCCTTGACATTATGGGTTAAAGATATGTTATACAAGGCATCTTGGCATATTGTGAGTAATGACACTGACAACTGTTCATAATTTCTTTGTTTCTGGAAGATTTTGGAAGAAGAATAATTTTACTACAATTGTATTAATTCCTAAAGTTTGTAACCTTACTTCTGTGAAGGACCTCAGATCAATTTCACGTTGTGATGTTATTTACAAACTTTGTCTCAAAGGTTATGTCCAAATGATTAAAAGAAGTTATCCCATCTGTAGCATATGATTGTCAAGGTGCTTTTGTTTAGAGAAATGTCTCGCCCATGTGTCAAGAAATTGTTAAAAATACTATCAAAGGTTTTATATTCCCTCATGTGTACCCTAAAGATAGTTATTTACAAGGCTACTTTATTATGTTAATTAGGGAATTTATGAAAACATTTCTTATGGGATTTGGCCTATGTGAGACCTTTGTCGACAAAATCATAGTGTGTTGCTACTCCTTCTCTCTACTGATCAATGTGAAAATTCATTAATTTTAAAGGGTACAAAAGGTATGAGACAAGACGATCCTCTCTTCCCTCTTTTGTCCATCCTTTGTATGGAATATTTCAATAGAAGTTTGATGCTTCGCCTAGTCCATTCAGGTTTAGTCCAAGATGTAAGAAATCAAAGTTGAGCTGCATTTGCTTTACTACGATTTACTGATGTTTTCACATGGTGATATCACTTATGTATCAATTATGAAGCATAAAATTGAGGATATATCAACATCCTCAGATTTATCAAGCATCCGTAGCAAATGCTCGGCCTATTTAAGGGGTATATTAATAATGAAGGAATTCTCAATCTCCTATAGTTTCAGGATGTAATTTTTCCTTTTAAATATACGAGAGTTCCTCTTACTTCTCGTATACTCATTTTGGTGGATTATGCTCTTCTTTTTTTTCTTACATCACTAGTAGTAGGATCACTCATCGAAGTGCAATGAAATTGGGTGCGGATCCTATAAAGGACAAACAAAAGCCTTTATATAAAGGCTTAAATATTGGTCATTAGATTCACTTTGATTTATTTGAATGGTTGTGATTAGAACACTCATTAATTTCCAAATAGATTACCTTACCTTCCAAAACACCCCAAACCCCTAGGAAAGCTAAAAACGTCTGGATAAAGGCAAAATATATGTAAAGGCTTTTATATTAATCCTTGGATTTAACATATTATGATGAATTGTTTAGATTAGAATGTTTACGCATGTAATTAATTTTGCATGTCCACTCCTAATATGTACAGGGACAATCGAAAATACTAATTAAAATGCTAATTAAAAATAATGTCTATTATAGTAAATTGATCATATGAGTTTAATAAATTAATTTAAATCTATAACAAAATGAACTATATAATTTTAAAATATTAACAAAAATATGATATCATTGGGTCTAATGATCCTAAATCCCAAACCTTAAAAACCTGCCAAGTCAGTGGCAACATTATAAAGTATAAAACTTCAAAAAAACATTACCGTACACTACACACCCTAAACCATAGACAAATGTTGACCATATACATTAAAAAATATATGACATGTGTGTATAATATATATGCCACAGACTTATGAAATATTTGCCCCGAATGTATGTCGTTAATATACAAAAAGTACTCAATATTCATTGCTTACTTCAAAAAAATCAATTGTGATTAAAGCTTAGTATATATTGGGTTGACTAAAATTTTACAGCTTATAATGTACATGTACGGCTAATAATCCCTTACTAGCTTAAGTTTTAGATACAAATTAATGTTAGCCATTGCTTCAAACAATATATGCCATGTTTTCACAAATATATGTGCCATACACATGCAATATTTGTTATGAGTGTATATCGTTAATATACCAAAACTACTCAATATTCATTGCTTAATCCAACAGATCAATTGTATTTAATGACGTTATGTGTATATTGAATAAAAGTTAACAATGTATATTGTACATCTACGGCTATTGGCTATAGTTTTAGATACAGACAAATATTAGCCATAGTCATGAAACAATATATGTCATGTGTGTACAAATATATATGCCACCGACTTATGTAATATTTGCCACAAATGTAAATCGTTAATATACAAAAATACTCAATATTCATTGCTTACTTCAACAAATTAATTGTCTTTAATGAAGCTAAGTATATATTGGGTTGGCTAAAATTTTACAGATTATAATGTATATGTACGGCTAATAATCCCTTATTAGCTTAAGTTTTAGATACAGATTAATGTTAGTCATTGCTTCAAAAATATATGCCATGTATTTACTATATGATCCATACACGTGTGAAATATTTGCCACGAGTGTACATTGTAGAATTCACCACTTATTACTTAATGAATCATAATATCAATTTTAATGATTCATAATACAAAATTAATAGATCATATTATCAATTTAGTGTATCATCGTATACATGTAAAAATAATTTTTTTAAAAGTCGTCAAAACATATTATGACTGGTCTTATTTTGAAGAACTTAAATTTAGATGAACAATATATAATTATTTTTCATTTTGGACTTATATATTAAAAGTTATAATAATTTAAAAATTTTATGATAAAAATAAAATAAAATAAAAAGTTCCAAACAGACGCCGCGCGCGTTCCTAATCACCTATATCAACCACTAAAAATAAGGCCTTTACATATAGGCAAAACTCTGGCCTTTATACAAACCCGCAGCTGTTATTTTCCAACCAAAGGACAACGGTATCTGGGAACTGAGCCTGTCATTAATTGCCTGGAACAAAACTACAATCACTCAAGTTGTGCTTTATTAAATTGACCGGGTTGACTAGTTCAGTATATTATTTTACAATCAACCATCAGTCAATATCAACTAGTATAAAATGTCAGCTAGATGTAAAAGAATGGGACTTTAGCATCCTGACAGATATGAATCATCGTAATGGTGTTACTATTATATTATTAAGGATTGTACCTAGGGGTGTCTTGGACATTTGTGGAGCCCTGTGCTAATATAAAATGAGGCTCTAGCTTCTACCGTCCAATATAAAGTATAAAAAAAATTTGTCTAGTTATTTCGCAAATTTATATTGGACTTTATAATGGGTAAACTCTTAAAAATCACCATACAAATAATCTACAACTATAATAGTCATTTATTGCAATCCACAAAGTCTTTATATGTTAACTGTGCTCTGAAAGATCATTTCCAAATCACTAACATCATCAACCCATTGAAAAAAGTAACCATTAATAAAACCGAGTAATCAAAGAAGTTTTGAGCGACATAAAGAGGAAAGAAGATCAATAAATTCTATATTATTATGTATTGAAAAATTAGATAATCGCTCCAAGTTACTTAAAAAATTACTATTGTTACTACATATCTTTTTACTAGATAAAAATAGTTTTAATTATTGATAAAGTAAATTGTTTACTTATTCATTTTCTAAAAAAAACTAATATTATTAAAAACTAATCCGCCATTGCTTATTTGTTTATAAAGATCCTTTCTATTTTAAAATATATATATATATAAATTTTAAAAAAAGCTCCAAAATATGGGGGTCCTAAATTTTGTGGGCCATGTTCCATAGAATAGGTTGAAGGTGCTAATAGTCGCCCCTGATTGTACCATCTAGAAGGTGAGGAGAAATCCACGGACCCTCAGTGTTGGTCCAATATTCTCAATTTTAGAGATGAGATCATAGTTGTGGGTAAGAAATCAAATTTACCCAATCTAGTTTTCATGCAGTCACCCTCCTGTTTCGGGTTTGTATAATTAATTTCACTGCCAAGCTAAGTTCAAGGGATGAAAGAATGTGATTTGGTATAGTGGTTCGATTCCTCATATTTTTTTCATCAGATGTATCTCTTTGCACAATAGTCTTGCGACTAGTCAAAATTAAAATGCATATTTTTGTGAATTTTTATGTTTTCCTTACGGTGAAAAGGAATCACATGATCACTAGTTCTTTAATAGTTGTTTTAGCTCGAAGTTTTTCAATAAAATTATGGAGTAGATGGAGTTTTTCTCCGTCTAACTAGGACAGACGTGTGGAGATATCATATGTTATGCTAGGAGGAAAGACGGGTGTAATTGTAAATGTAGTAGAAGCTTAACAACAAATTTATAGTGGGGAAGAAAGAGCAATGTAGTCTTTGGTGGTGGAGCTCTCTCATCTCTCCTCTTTTCTTTCTTCTCTTTTTATTCATCTTTTCCTCTCATCCCACCGTTTCTTCTCATCTTTTTTGTTTAATAGTACTACTTCTACTGTTTAGATGTTATTTTGTTTAGTCGTTCTTTTTTAGTTCTTAGTTTCCTCTCTGATGAGAGAGTTTAAGTTTTATTCAACTTGTTGTTGGAGTTGGAGTTTGTGGGTTTTGGGGTTTGTGGGTTTTGAGTATGATTTTGGTGCTTGTTTTTCCACCATTAGTGTTTCTTCAAGAGCTTAAGAGTTTGATCACTGCTCAGTGGAGCCGATGGATGCCGCTTGGTATTGATTACCGACTGCTGTTGCTAGCAGGGAATGGATCCATTATGACTGTGAAGCCGCAGATGACGGCGAAGGTGAAGGTGGTGCCGATTCCGGTGAAGGTGGTTGCTCACCGTAAAGTTGAAGACAATTATACAAGTTTCTTTACACATATGACACATGTTTGGGTGTCGGATAGGAAGTTGTACATGTGTCGGCTTACATGTAATACTTTCAATATAATATAAAAGTAGATGTTTAAAAAAAAAAAACAAATTTATAGTGATTCGGCCAATGCGGCCTACGTCCACTATCGTTACAATATGTTTATTCTCTCTTTATGTTTCGCTATTACAACTTGGTTACATCCATTGAGAGCATCTAGCCCCCACATTATCTCTCCTCTTTTTCATTCCCCCTTCCAAATAACACATTCACTCCTATTTATAGACATTTGGTAGAAAGGCTAAATCTAGTTATTCACATGGCATAACTACTAACCCGCTTCTAATAGCATGTCGCAAGGCTTGTCTGCGCTGTCTCCGGACACCAGAATCGTCACCTCTGGACAATATGATGGCACCTTCGGACATCATAATGTTACTCCAGAGTCCAAACATCAAAATTGGTACCTCTGAACATTAGAAATGGCACCTCCTGACACCATAATGACACCTCCGGGCATCAGAATTGGCACCTCCGGACTTCATAATTGGCACCTCCAGACTTCAGAATCGGCACCTGTGGACATCAGAATGACACCTCTCGACATCTCCATCCAGAGCCTAGAAAATCACATCCTAAGCCACTATGTCTTATGTCGTTTTCTTAATCTGTGGTTCTTTACAACTACATTAGTCCGACAAGTTATACTTTTTACTGTTTTCTATGAGAAGTAGAACTTCTCTAAAAAAAAGTTTAGAAAATTAACCCTCACTCCTTCATTTTTCCTTATTTTTATTTTCTCTTATCTCCTAATCCCACGAGTTCTTTTTCGTTATGTCTTATAAAAGAAAAATGAACTTACAATTGATAACTAGATTTCCTCCTTTCTTTTCTTGTGAAGCCCCACTATGGTCTTCCTTTGGAACTAGTACATTTAAAATTCTGGAAGAAATGCTTCAGAAGAAAGACATCATTAGTAAATAACCTTTGGATCTTGACCTTTACATATCTCTTTGATCTCTAATATGTATAATAAGAAGTTCAGAAGAAATAAGAAGTCTTATCAAGGAGAACCTGAATTGTATAATAAATCCATGATGTTGTGCTACTATAAACCTTATTGATCTTCATAATAATTATTTAGAGAATACCAATAATTCTTTCAGGATGAACCATTCCCTTTCCGCGAAGGACAAGAAAAAGCTTCAGTTCCATCTTTGCTTATACTAACCAAAGAATGGTTAATTCCCTTTCTGTGAAAGGAAAGACAATACTTCATTTAGTTCCATCTTTGTTTATACTCGTCAAAGAATGGTACTTGCAGTCATACCTTTCCAGTGGACTTTGGAACAACCATTTCTTCTAGAAGGTTTTAAACCAATGTACGTTGTGGCGTCTCACAACTACCTCACCCATTACAAGCGAGAGCTCCTAGGGTACCGGAGTTGGACTTTAACTCATAACTCAACAAAGAATGCAACGATTCTTACTTGCATACTATCTCGAGTTAGCACCGTAGTGACCATGGTTATGCATATATATGCAAAAAGTCCCATGGATTTTCATCTTCGTAAGACGACTAGAGAGCCTAAATGAACGCCTAGGATTTATATAATATTTTGCAATTTGTTAATGCAAAGAAGTCCAAAAATATTTTGTTCTTGGTTCTTTCCCTCAAGGGGTGATCAATCCCCTTATAAAAGTACCTGTACTTTCATCGTAAATTTATTAGTTCTTTTACAATTTAGAACCATAATCGGATAACTATATACCTTCAAACTATACTCCAATTTTCTAGACGAGTGACCTCCATCAGCCTCTTCCAAAAGAATTTATGTTACACCATATGTATGTTATTGATATGAAGGATATATAATTTATGACTAAGTCTTTGCAGTTTATTCGTTCACAACCCAGCAATTGGCCCATCATGGACTTGTTTGGCTACATCTTCTCCCAAAAAAGCAAAAGGTGACCATGCAGTGTACTTGTTTTTAGTTACCGGTCCGGGTTTTTGCTTAATTATCTAAAACCCTGTTTAGTTAATACGTTGATTATGTTTTAAAGGGTTTTTGAGACACTTTGTAACTATGTGCGGTGCTCTCTGAGTCGCTCTTCAGTAATACAATTCTTGAAATTCTTGTTTCTTCCCCTACACTCCAGTTTCATCTATGTGCTAGAGATTCTCGTGAAATCCTGGTTTATTACATGGTATCAGAGCGAGGAAGGACTCGCATAGATCTAGGTTTACAATTCGCACGACACTTCAGGCTGAATTCCCGATAGTGAAAGATCATCGCTGTGAAATTTTTCCATAATGAGTGGGAAGGATAAGGACAAGATTGATACAGAGACGCCCGAAATCTCAATTCCCAGCACCAGCAGCAGCAACATCGAATCAATAAACACCGGCGATCCTCTTTACCTCAGTAACGCCGACCAGCCCGGTACCACAGTGGTCGTAAAGTTCAGTGGGACTGGCTTTCCCGCATGACGGCGTCAGGTTGACATAGCCCTCGGCGCGAAAAATAAGTTGAGATTTCTTGAAGGAACCATTCCTCGTCCCAACGGCCCAGAGAACGTTGTAACAAGATGGTGATGTCTTGGATTTTGTCCAGCTTGGAAAAGTCCATCACAGAAAGTGTGATCTTCAGGACGACGGTAACACAAATCTGGAAGGACCTCACGAGACGCTATGGTCACAGCGACGCGACCCGCATCTATGAACTCGAGCAGCAACTGAGCGTGGTCTCGCAAGGCAACAACAACATTGAGGATTATTTCACCCACATTCAAGGCATGTGGGATGAGCTAGACTCGACTGAGGTAATACCACCTGTACCTGCGAGACGTCCGAATCCTTCAAGGAATATGTCAGGCAAAGATGGGTGATAAAATTTTTGATGGGGTTGAGCGACAAATATGTGGTGGTAAGGGGAAATATCCTAATGATATCCCCTATCCCCGACATTGAAAAGGTCTTTGCCCTTCTTGTCCAAGAAGAGCGACAGAAGAACATCACGAGTACGGCCAACTATTCCACTTCAGCTGATGGGGCTTCGATGTCCTTCGCCATTGACCAAAAAAAGCGTTAAAACCCTAGAAATCAAACAGGTAGTAGGATGAGGTGTTCACCTCTTGTTTACACATTTTGCAGGAAGACTGAACATCTTGAGGAAATATGTTACTAGAAACATGGGTTCCCCCAAGGATGGAGGAACAATAGACCCAAGTAGTCTACTGTGAATAGCTGTGCGGACGATTCCAACCAAGAACTAGTTCCCAAAGACCCGTTCGATGGAACCCTAACCAAGGAACAGGTTTCCCAGCTGTTGGCCTACATAAGCAGATCGCAAGGATCCAGCAGAGACACTGCGGTCGCTCAAGACCAAGAGGAGTCATGTTGTGGTTTTGTAAGTACAGCTACTCGACTATTCTTCAATTATTCTGATTTCCAAGGTATCAATTTAGTTAACATTAGCAGCTTAAAGAGACGATTAGGTAGAAACTTGAACAATGTTACCTGGATCCTTGACTCTGGAGCTTCTGACCATATGTGCTTTGATCTATCGTTTTTTTGTCAATATCATGTTTTGGATCAACTACATAGATTTGGGATGCCTGATGGGCATCCCCAGTATGTTAGGATCATTGGTTTAGTTAGAATTAATTCGCTAATCACCTTGAATAAAGTGTTATTTGTTCCTAACTTTAGATTTAACCTTATTTCCATCAGTAAGTTAGTAAATGATTTAAATGGGAGATTTTATTTTGATTCCAAGCACTGTGTGTACTAGGATTGTGATTTGAAGAAAGAGGAACAAATAGGACACCACTGCAAGGGATTGTATTTGCTTGATAATGACAGTGACAGATTTGTTGTTAGGAATTGTGTAGGTAGAGAGGTGGCTTTAAATGCTACTGAAGATAGTAGTATCCCTAGTTTTGATTCTAAAGATTCCCTTTTGCTTTGGCACTATAGACTAGGCCACTTGTCTAAGAAAATATTGTTGACACTAGATCTTGTAAAAGAAGGAGAGGGGGATGAACAGTTTGTTTGTGAACCCTGTCATAGAGCTAAAGGGCACATGTCACCCTTTGGAAATAGTAGTACTAAATCAAAGGATGTTTTTGACTTGATACATGTGGATTTGTAGGGACCATACTCCCAAAGATCTTATGATGGTTTCCAGTTTTTCCTTACTATTATTGATGATAGAAGTAGGGCGACTTGGGTCCATTTGTGTGCAAAAAAATCTAAGTCTTTCAAAATAATCACTAAGTTCTTGGAAATGACAGAGAGACAATTTGGTAAGAAGGTTAAGTGCATTAGAACCGACAATGTGGATTTCCATAATTGGGGTTGATTTTCTAAAGAAAAAGGGGGTGAAACATCAAACTACATGTCCTCACACTCCACAACAAAATGGTATTGTGGAGCGTAAGCACGGACACATCATGGAAACAGCGAGATCATTGATGTTTCACTCAATTCTTCCCATTAAAATTTGGACAGACAGTGTGCTTATAGCCACCTTCCTGATAAACAGAATACCCCTTAGTCCTCTGGATGGTCAGACTCCATTTGAAATAATATTTAATGAGAAACCTGACTACACATCACTTAGATCCTTTGGATGTTTGTGTTTTTGCCAAGATCAATTACAATCAACATGATAAGTTCAGTTCTAGGTGTGTAAAGGGTATTTTCGTTGGGTATCCCCAAGGAAAGAAGGGATACAAAATTTATGACCTGGACAACAACAAAGTTATTTACAATAGAGATGTAATCTTTCATGAGAACATCTTTTCCTTTAAGAAAATTGTTGTTTCTGATGGTCATAGCTTGGATAAAATAGATCTTTTCATATCACCCACTGATTATCAAGAAAGAAATGAACTAACTCTTTTGCCTGAGATATTAGAGGAAAGTTTTCAGCAGCCAAATGTCTTTCAGTAAAGCCCAAGAGGAGAACATAGTCCAAGCAACAGTGAAGAAGTCCTTGAAGCAACACAACATCAAACAGCATAAGCTTCAGTGCAGAATGAGGAACCACTAGAGGAAGTATATGTGAGAAGATCCCAGAGAGAGGCACCCATCAGCATACTTGAAGGAATATGAGGTTGGGCAAGTATCGAGCATCAAAAAAAGGGAAGTTTTTTTTTGACACTTTCACTTATATTCTGACAAATAGAATTAATGTTGTTGTTGTGATGTCTAAGTGCAATGAGTGTGATATTTTTGATGATTCAAATGCTGTGTTAATTGATGACAAAGATACCTTTCTCTTTTGTGTTCAACGTCTGCAAACAATCTGTTACTGAGTAATAAAGGAGGTGAAACTAGTCATAGCCTGAATACGGAGGTAGAACCCATGACCTTTGAGCAAGTTGTGAAAGATGAGAGGTGGAGGAAAGCTATGAGAGAAGAGTTTAAGGCACTAGGCTGAAATAAAACCTGGGTTCTAGTTGATCTACCAAAGGGCAAGAAAACAGTAAAGTGTATAAATTCAAGTGTAGGGCAGATGGTAGTTTAGAAAGGTGTAAAGCAAGGTTAGTGGCTAAGGGATTCACCCAGAAACATGGAATAGATTATCGAGAAACCTTCTCACCGGTAGTTAAGTTCACAACAATTAAAGCCTTAGTAATTATTGTTGTTAAAAGAGGCTGGTTTGTTAGTCAACTTGATGTTAATAACGCATTTCTGCATAGTGAACTTGAGGAAGAAGTTTTTATGGATTTTCCTGAGGGGTATAACTCAGTCAGTCTAATAAGATTTGTTTGCTAAAGAAATCTCTTTATGGCCTGAAGCAAGCTTCAAGGTAATGGCACCAGAAGTTGAGTCTCCTCCTTAGAAAACTTGGTTTTACCCAATCTGTTAATGACTATTCACTATTTACAAAGACGGCTAGGAACAAAGTCTGTTTTCTTGTAGTATATGTAGACGACATCTTATTGACTGGAAATGATCTGGATCTAATTAAGAAAGTTAAGGAGAACCTAAACATTGAATTCCAAATTAAGGACTTAGGATGTTTATCTCATTTCTTGGAATGCCATTTTCGCACACTTCTCAAGGAATTGTACTCACTTAGAGGAGTTATGCAGAGGAATTAGTGAGAGAATTGATGGTCTGCACAAGGGAAACTGTGGCTGCGCGACAGTATAATAAGAAATTGTCAAAGAATCAAGGAAAACTAATGGCAGATCCTTCTATCTACAGGAAACTTGTGGGAAAGCTAAGTTATTTGGCTCACAGTCGACCTGATTTATGTTCCTCAATACAAGGGCTCAGCCAATTTCTAGAAAACCCAACTGATCTCCATTATGATGCTGCATTGCATACGTTGAAATATATTCATAGAACCTTAAAAAAAGGTTTGTTTCTTAATAATAAGAAAGAGTTTGACCTCATTGCTTTCTGTGACGCAGATTGGGCCAGCTGCCAAAATACAAGAAGGTCTATTAGCGGTTATTTCATCAATCTTGGAGGGAGCCCACTATGTTGGAAATAAAAAACAGACAACAGTCGCCCTTTTGTCAGCAGAGTCCGAGTATCGTGCTATGAGACAAGTGACAACAGAGTTCGCTTGGATAACAAGGCTAGTGGCAGAACTTGGTGTTGAAAGAGTAGAGCCAGTCCCAGTTAAATCGGATAGTCATTCAGCTATTTACATAGCTAGAAACCTGGTTCTTCACGAAAGAACAAAGCACGTGGAGGTGGATGTACATTATGTAAGGCAAAAGTTGCAAGAAGGGTTGATAGTTGTTGAGTTTGTGTCATCCAGTTCTCAGCTAGTTGATTTGCTCACGAAGGTGTTGCCTGGGAAAGATTACTCTGCTCTTCTGCAGCGGTTAAGTGCAACTAGTTTAGATTAAGGGTGAATCATTTCAAAATAATCATTAGGATGTTTGTTTTGAGGGGGTGTATTAAGACCCGTGTACTTGTTTGGCTTTAGTGTACTTGTTTTTAGTTACCCGTCCGGGTTTTTGCTTAATTAGCTAGAACCCTGTTTAGTTAATACGTTGATTCTGTTTTAAAGGGTTTTTGAGACACTTTGTAACTATGTGAGGTGCTCTCTGAGTCGCTCTCCAGTTATACAATTCCTAAAGTTCTTGTTTCTTCCCCTACACTCCAGTTTCATCTATGTGCGAGAGATTATCGTGAAATCCTGGTTTATTACAACCTTGTCAAGATAGGAAAGGCGTGAGGAGACGAGAGAAGACTCACAACATCACATTTTCCTTGCTCTGGTAGGATAATATGGCTCCTCCGGAGGTCTTTCAGTTTCAGAACTGCTCAAGTCTCGTCTTCACAATATCCCCGAGAGGAACATTAAGGTTGTGTTCGCCTAACAAAAAATGCAGCATATATGTCAGCATATAAGTTGTGGCATATGCTACTTTAGCCTCATTTATTTGTTTTGCTGTTCGGTTAAAAGAGCATAAATGTCATCATAAATGTCAACATAAATGCCGGCAACAAATGCTACTTTTTCGTTTCCGCGCTTTCACTTCCGCTTCTTTTCTCCCTTCATAATGCAAATACTGTGACTATTGATTAAAACAAACTACTTATCTTATGACAGTTTTTACAAGTTGCTTTATTTGTTACAAATTACACAATGATTCAAATAATTTATAAAAAATAGTACTATTTCTTTAGCCAAATTTGATAAAAAAAACCATATTAATAATACTAATTTACAATATATTATTTGTAATACCACATAGATTAATAAACCTAAAAAAACCAATAAATATACACACTTGTTGATATATGAATTAAAATATTAAAAAAGTATATAAAATATGAATGTATATAAATTTATTAACATACAAAGTTGTAAAATATTAATATTATTAAAAGTTACAATTTCACTAAATAAATTCACACAACATTATCAGAAAATTTGAAACACTTGTTCTCTTTTTTACTCTTTTATATTTGTAAGAATTATAAAATTAAGAAAATAACAATATATTGTTTAGAAGTTACAATTTTTACTTAAATAATAAAGGGAAAATTCACAATATACCCTTGTTTTCTTTCATAATTCACAATATACCCCTTTTTTCAAACTTTGTCACAAGATACCCCTGTTTTCTTTCATAATTCACAAAATACCCCTTTTTTCAAACGGACGTCAAAAGCTCCGTTAACCCCCCACGTGAATTGACTATTTTGCCCCTGACAGATTTTTACCCTAATTTTTTACTGTCACTGTAAAATCACTGTTTCCCTCTTCTCTCTCGTCAACGACGATCAACATTCTCCCGCTTTCCCTCCATTTCCTCAACCCACGAACACAACGTCGCCAATCTTCTTCCTTCGCTTCGGTTTTACAAAATTTCGGTTTCCATTTTCGGTCGCACTGCTACATCCACTGTCGGGGTGGACTGTCGTCGTCAACAATGAGCAGAGCGGGAGGTCTGTGGGTGGTTTTCCACTTAGGCGACAAAGCATGGGAGTACAGAGTGATGGACAAGGAAGCACCAAAGCTGACATTTTTCAAGTTCTTGTTCGACGCTCTTCAAGAAGCAAGTAAACAACTCACTGCTCTCCCTCCTCGAAACCCAGTTTTCAAGTTCACTAGTCCTGTGGATGACGAAGAAGTGGTGATAAACAGCGATGAAACCCTTCAACGCATGTTGAATGAGCACCGGAGGAAGATCGAAGTCAAAGTAACTGTCGAGGATATCCAGGATTTTTCCATCGGCAAGTCATATTACGAAGTGGAATTTCCTGGCGAGTCTCCAGTTGTAAACCTAGACGAAGATGATTCGGAACCACAACGTACCCAGAAGCCTTCATTCAGGTTGAGTAAAGTTACGAACATTGAAATACTTGACGATCCTTCACCAGAAACCCTAAATCTGTCTCCCCCTACAGAACCAGAAACCCTAAATCCATCACCCACGGTTTCCCCTACTCACTCGAATCCGCATTCGACCACACCCCATGTCTCTCCTTCACACTCCAATCCGCATTCAACCCCACCCCTTGTCTCTCCTTCTCACTCGAATCTGCATTCAACCCCACCCGCTGTCTCTCCTTCGAATCCACATTCAACCCCACCTCCAGTATCTCCTTTGAATCCACATTCAACCCCACCCCCAGTCTCTCCTTCGAATCCACATTCATCCCCACCTCCAGTCTCTCCTTCAAACACTGGTGTTGATGTTGAAGATGGTGGTAGTTTTGATTACTTTGATGGTTTGGATGGGTTTGACGATCCACCAGATGTGCAAAGTGATGGGCCAGAGCATGTGCAAGCTAATGTGCCAGAACATGTGGAAGGTAATGTGCCAGAAGATATGCAACCTGATGTTCAACCTGATGTTCAACCTGATGTTGCAAATACTGAGCAGTCCCAGGATCAATCCTCAAATCCACCACGCAGGTCATCTGCTTCTGTTGCCACTAATACCCCTAGGTATCTGCTTTTGATAATTGTCATTTTATTATCAGTGTGGGTTGATAAATGCTATAGTATTATCTGTACTGAAAAATGTCATTTGATAATTGTCATTTATTGGGACATTGCAGTCTCAACAGAAAAATGTCAGCCACAGCAAGAGCAAAGCATCGGGCATCTCATAGTCAAACAGGAAATGGGGATGGTGCTCAAGGGTTTGCTGCTGATAATTCGAACGTGAGTGAGGACCCACCTACTACGGGGAGACCCAAACGAGCTGCTGCTGATAAGGCTAGGGTTGAGAGTCAGAATGATGACACTGTTGAAGGTGTAAGTTCAGATGACGGTTCATTTGAAGCGGCGGCTGATTCAGTTGATGAGGATTCATCAGATGGGGAAAGTACTGAAGCTGGTGAGGGCAGTGACAAAGAAAGTGAAGATGGTGAAGGCAGTGACATAGAAAGTGAAGATGGTGAGAAGTCATATGGTCCTGATGATTTTGATGCTATGGATGATGGAAGTGATGGAGATGCGGGCAATGGTGCAAGAACCATGAATGGTCATTATTATACAGAGGCAGACTTTGGAGGAATAGCACTGGAGAAGCGTATGATTTTTATGGACAAAGAACATTTTATGGAAGTGCTGAGAGATTACTGTGTGCAGAATGGGTTTGATCTGGTCAGAGATAAATCGACAAGGTAAGGTTCAGAGGGTTGTGTGCTTTCCCTGACTGTGAATGGCATAACAACATAAGAACCAAAGACAAAAGGAGCTGGCAGATAAGGTCCATCTCTGGGGACCACACCTGTGACAAACTGGAAAAGAATCCTATGGCAACATTCAAATGGATAACAAATCGGCTGTTGACAGACATAAAGGCTAATCCTAAAATTTCTGGAAAAACCATAAAACGGCTTTGCAATGAGAGATATGGAATTCAGATTGGTAGGGGTGTTGCTTATAAGGTAAGGGCTTTGGGGGCACAACTGGTTGAAGGGAACCATGAGGATCTTACACTTTGATACCTCAGTATATGGAAGTCCTGCGGACAACTAACCCAGGAACCTTCACAAACTGCCCAGTCCCATCTGCTCCGCCTTTCGCATTCACCAAATGCTTCATCGCATTCAGTGCATTAGTGAGAGGGTTTAAATTTGGTTGCAGACCCCTTATAGGGATAGACGGGTGCCATCTGAAAGCGTACTACGGAGGTGTTTTGCTTTCAGCCGTGGGTCTTGATGCTAACCAAGAGATTTTTCCACTCGCGTACGCTGTCGTGCGAGAGGAGAGAACCGAGACGTGGGAGTACTTTCTGAGCTGTCTGAAGAATCTAATAGGAGAAGGTGAACCACTCACTTGGACGTTTATATCAGATAGGCAGAAGGTAATTTCAACACTTAAACATTAAGTTATACAGTTCACAATATACCCCTGTTCATATTTTAAAGTACACGATATACCCCTGTTCATATTTTAAAGTACACAATATACCCCTGTTCATATTTTAAAGTACACGATATACCCCTGTTTTATTTGTTAATGTGTCCTTCCTTTTACTCGTAGGGAATCGACCAAGCTCTCACCAATTGGTTTCCACGAAGCCAAAGGAGGTACTGTTGCCGACACTTGTACGCGAATTTCAGAAAAACATATTCTGGTCCAAAAATGATGTAAGTACCATGTTTTATCAAACTGTTTCTGTTATTATTAGTGAGTTATGTTAACATTGACAAGTTCATCATGTTATGTAGGCAAGCATTTTGGTCAGCCGCAAATGCATTCTCCGAGTACAGTTTTGGAAAAGCAGTAGCGCGCATTAGGGAGATGGAACTCGGTGCATTCACATATCTAAGCGATATCCCTTTGGAGTGCTGGGCACGACACAAGTTTGACCAAGAGGTATATTGTCTACACCAAATACTTGTGACATTATTCTTTGCCTATAATTGTAAATCTGTATGACCGATTTTGTGTAAACAGATAAAGTGTCCAGACAATACGTCAAACTTTGTGGAGGGTTTCAATGCAACCTTGACTGTCCATAGGACTAAACCAATACTCGCTTTACTTGAAGGTATTTACCTAACTGTGTGAAGAATATATACTAGTTTGTCTCTGGTGTATATTATAACTGTGGTATATTTTGTTTGACAAGGATACGTACTCAATTGATGGTGAGGCATTGCGAGAGACAGCAAGCCGCAGAGAGTTGGAATGCAAACATCTGTCCTGGGATTGTGAAGAGGCTGAAGGCACTAGAAAAACATGAAAAAACCAGGCGATGCTTGGCCAGGCCATCGGGGAGGAGGAAATTTGAAGTGTTAGATGGTAGCTCTCAGCTGGCTGTAGATTTGGAGAAAGCAGAATGCACTTGTGGGAGGTGGCAGCATACAGGTATCCCCTGTAAGCATGCCATAAAGGCGATACGGTTGTTTGGAGGTGATCCCTTTGATCATGTGAGCCAATATTTTTCTGTGAGAAGCTACAAGGCATCATATGAGCACATTCAACCGGTCCCATCCACTGAGTACTGGCCGTCACAACCTGAAGGGACCCCTACAGTCCAGCATCCAGTGATGAAGAGAGGGATTGGGAGACCCCCGAGAAATAGAAGGGGAGGAGAATGAAAAACGGAAGGGGCAGCGGACAAATAACAAGTGTGCAAAATGTGGGTTCGTCGGGCATAATAAAAGAACATGCAAGGGTGGACCAACCGCAAGGGAGAAAAGGGCTGCTTCCCAACAAGAGAAGAGCACACAAGAAACAGGAGGGAGAATCATCTCAGGCTGCACGAGGAAAAAGGTCTGCTACTACTTCTAGAAGAAGTCCAAGGAAAAGAACCAGAGGCAACAATGATGATTCCACTTCTGCTGCTGCTTAGGTTAGTTTCTGTTGCTGTTTTTTGGTGGTTAAGGGCGCAGTGAATATGTAAGTTTGTAGGCCCTGTTTTTGTTGTACTTTTGGTGGATTTTCTGGTGTTGATATCTGTTAGGGTGATATCTGATTAGGGCGTTGTACTTTTGGTGGATTTTCTGGTGTTGATATCTGTTAGGGTGATATCTGATTAGGGCGGTATACTTTTGGTGGATTTTCTGGTACTTCATGGCGTGGGTTTGTTGGCCCTATTTTGGTATATTTGGTGTATTTGGTAGTTGACAATCGGTTCTGTTTGTAATGTCATATTGTGGCAGTAGTAGGAACAACAATGAAAGATACTAGTTCTGCATTAGCAATGGAAATTACATTATATTTTGCGGAATTACATTATATTTTGCGGATAAAAATTGCAAAAGCAACTACAACTAAACCCCAAAGAAACCACATCTTCATGCTCTGTTTCATTTCTTCTTTGACTTCCTTCTTTATTTCCTCCCTCATTCTGTTCATGAGAAACACATCAGCTCCAATTCTCTCCTGATTCTGAGCTTCAGAAAGAGCAGAGGCAGCACTAGAAGAAGATGCTGCCATGCTTGAGTATGAGTTGTCACCACCACCTCGCCTTGGCTTTGAATGAGGGTTGTGGCAGTCCTGCATCACCGGTGCCCACCATTGGAAGAAATTACAAATCCAGCAATTGTAGTACGCCCTTCCTACTGAATTTGGGTTGCGAGAGAGAGACAAAGTTGCTGGAATTCCACATCTACAATGAATGGTTTGGAATTTTTCATTGATTGTTGTTGTAAATATGGCCATAGCTTTGGTATGAGGTTTGAGTTCAATTGTAATGAAATATGGGTGCTTATATAGGTGAAAAAAGAGCTGTTAGACTGAAAATAGTCGTTAGACAGCAAAACTAGCCGTTACAGGAAGTTGGGCAAAAAGGGGTATTTTGTGAACTTTTTCAATTTACAGGGGTATATTGAACTTTTGAAACTTTCAAAAAAAGTAGCCGTTAGACGAAACCGCGAGTTTAAAAAAAAAAACTGTCAGGGGCAAAATAGTCAATTCACGTGGGGGGTTAACGGAGCTTTTGACGTCCGTTTGAAAAAAGGGTATTTTGTGAATTATGAAAGAAAACAGGGGTATCTTGTGACAAAGTTTGAAAAAAGGGGTATATTGTGAATTACGAAAGAAAATAGGGGTATATTGTGAATTTTCCCAATAATAAAAATTAAAATTTTATTGGTTATATAAATATTTTTATTTTATTTGGTTTCTCAAGTTTTTTATTGTAAATTAAATACTCATAGTAATATATTGTTTGTGAATTTTTCTATCTATTTTTACTAACAAAATAAAGTTACGTAGTGTAATATAATAAATTGTAATTGTAATACGGAAACGGTAAACACACTACATAAAACTAACTTAACCAAATATGCTGCATATATGCCGCACTGTCAAACAACAGTTTTCAAAACAGCTACAAATATGCCAGCGTCAACCTGTCAGCAAATATACTACAAATATACCAGCACAAACCTGCTACCAAATATGCTGCCAAAACAACCATGCCGAACAGAGCCTAAAAGCTTTTAACATTCTGACCCCACGGATGCTCCAGATCTTGCTTTGATGCTTAGCCTTTGCTTTGGATAGGCTCCAACATACTACCTCCGTCCCTAATTGACCTTTACTTTTTGGCACGTTTTTCCACTTTAATATTAAACATATAAGATAAAATAATTTTATAAAATAAATTTCTACATATAGTTTTGCATATAAGGATTCCATTGCAATATTTAGATTTATAAAATAATGTTATCTTACATGTTAAATATTGAAGTCAAATGACATGTCCTAATAATAAAAGGGAAGGTCAATCGGGGACGGCGGGAGTATGTCTCACCAGATTCTTAGTACCTTAATAAATATTAGACCGTGGTCCCGTATAAATTTATTATCCTACGGACAATGGCCCATGCAACGCCCTGCTCGGAATCTGCCAAAAATAGGACAACTCTACTCCACATAATAATATATACACAATATTATTTTCAAAAAAAAAATATATATATACAGAATAACAAAGTTTCAAATAAAATGTGACTCAGAGAGATTATAGCGTTAATACATGATCCGGAGGAGGACTTATCAAGATACCTGATGCACGATTCTTATTGAAGGTCCGGATGAGTATTTATCAAGATTGAGCTTCACATATGGGAATTTCCTTTCCTTGACAATATCCTTCACATCTGCTCCAGATTTTGTTGTGATCCAAATAGCTGACCTCCGATTGTAGTAGCAGCAACATCAAGAGCATCTAGAGTGTGCGGTGTGCCTGAGTGAGTTCAGAGATATGTAACCGCTGCCATGCTTTCCTAACCGATGACATTGATGTTGGTTACAAAGTAACGCTAACTGCCCCTCAGTCGGTGCAGCATTTCCCCTACTCGACCAGTTGTTTAGTTTATGCAGTTATAAAAAATATGTAGTCAATTTTTTAAAATTTATAATCACCAACATTTTATATTTCAATTTGATTGTTTTACGTTAAAGTAGGATTATGAATAGTTTTGAGAATGATTTAGATCAAACGAAATTGAATTTGGGCTTAAAATTCGTAAAAAAAATTGGTCACGGCTAGTATATACATCCAAAACAGACTGAAAAAAACAGCACTAGTTCGCAATGTCCGTTCTCACCGTCTGAAACGGACACGGAAAACGGAAGACTTTGAAGCCGTGTCCCATGCGAACGAAAAAAACACAAACGGTCCAATATCACGTCCTTTTTCGGACCGTCTGGAGCGGACCAGTGAAAAACGGACGACCCTGAAACTGTGTACAGTGTGGGAAAAAAACGAACGGTCCAACTTTGTGTTCGTTTCTCACTAGTCCGTTGCGGACGGTCCAAAAATGGATGTAAAGCTGGACCTACCTTTTTTCCTGCCCGCATGGTACACGACTTCAGAGACTACCGTTTTTTTGTGTCCATTATGGATGGTGAAAAACAGACGCTGCGTTCGGAAGTCCATTTTGGAAGGATAGATCACCCGCGACCAATTTGTTTTCTTCAATTTTTAAGCCCAAATTCAGTTTTGTTTGATCCAAACCATTCTTAAAACTATTCATAATCATACTCTAACGTAAAACAATCAAGTTGGAATAAAAAAATGTTGGTAAATACGTATTCCAAAAAATTGACTGCATTTGTTTAATGACTATGACAATTAAAAATCTGACTGAAAAACAAACACTCTTTCCCCGAACAGCTTTGCAGCAGACTTATGTTTTTCCCCATCCTTCTAAATCTTAATCCTTGTATCAGCACGTAACTTCACACATTTGATGAAACCCTTGAGAACCCAACTATCATTCTCAACCAATTTTCCATATTTTCAGCTTGTAACTTATTATGTTCCCCGGGCCAAATCTCACCTCACTGTCTGTTTCAAAGGGAAGGAATGCCACGATCCCCTGCAATTTGTTGCTAGTAGGAATATTGCTTGAATTCTAAGCCCCCAACCACTAGAATCAACTCTACTGAGATTTGTTTTTTTTTACAAAGTGTTTGAGAGTATTGGAGTGTTCGGAGCCGAGAGCGATAGTTAATTACTGTCAAGATTCCCGTTGCATCTACTTTACCAACCCATCAGATCATCAACCAGTGAAACGGGTTTCTTTACCCTTATCATTTGTCTCTCTTTGTTTGAGTAGCTGGAGCCATATAATATGGACTCCCGATAATTTCAGAGCACTTTTGTTCCTACACAATCCTTCAAACAGTCCACTAGCTATCAAGCCGATAGAAAATCACTTCGTATTGCGGCTCTGTATTCAATATTGATTGTGAGTTTCTAGTTACATTAACCTAGCAGTACTGTAACATTATATATATAGAGAAAGAGACATGTACAAGGATGTATATTGGACTATGTTTCTAGAATAGGCTTGATATTGTCGGGCTTATTCTGTTGGGCCTTATTATCCTCCCATGATTGAACCTGGGCCAAGCGCTAATGAGATTGTAACAGGTTGAAACGAGTACTTGAAAGAGCTTTAGTGAACAGGTCTGTCCGTTGGTTATGGACGGAGATAAAGGATATGCGTAAGTTCAATTTGAAATCTTCTCTCTAAGAAAACAATAGTTTAGCTGGACATGTTTGATGTGGTAGTGGAGGATAGGGTTGGCTGCTAAGTACATTGCTCCTAGGTTTACTTTTATTTGAAAGTATAATCACTTGTCTTGCTCCATAGTCCATATCTTCAAATTTTTGAGTCTTCAATGACTTCTAAAGCAATACAAAAGAATACAATTAACGCTAACACACATCAATCATAACTGTATCATTCCCATTATCTCAGCCCTAGCATTTTCTTGAGGTTCAAAATTCCATCCATAAGGCTTATAATCATTCAAATCTTTGTCTCAAGATCACTTTAAATGATCTAAGAGGTTTAGAAACCAAAACAAAATATTTCTAATATCAGATTTGAAGTCAAACAAACATCAAAATTGGTTTTGACCAAACTTCTCAAAATCTCATTATTTTTGGTTCAAAAAAATGACAATGAAGAATCAGGAATGATTAATCTTCTCTCTAAGAAAACAATAGTTTAGCTGGACATGTTTGATGTGGTAGTGGAGGATAGGGTTGGCTGCTAAGTACATTGCTCCTAGGTTTACTTTTATTTGAAAGTATAATCACTTGTCTTGCTCCATAGTCCATATCTTCAAATTTTTGAGTCTTCAATGACTTCTAAAGCAATACAAAAGAATACAATTAACGCTAACACACATCAATCATAACTGTATCATTCCCATTATCTCAGCCCTAGCATTTTCTTGAGGTTCAAAATTCCATCCATAAGGCTTATAATCATTCAAATCTTTGTCTCAAGATCACTTTAAATGATCTAAGAGGTTTAGAAACCAAAACAAAATATTTCTAATATCAGATTTGAAGTCAAACAAACATCAAAATTGGTTTTGACCAAACTTCTCAAAATCTCATTATTTTTGGTTCAAAAAAATGACAATGAAGAATCAGGAATCTTATACAAAGGACTTAAACCATAATCCTAGAGGAAGTGGTAGAACAAGAGAAAACAACCTCTACCTTGAATAGTAACAATGGAGGAATTTGAAAGTCAAACTTTTGAAAACCGCGCTCCAAAAGACAAAATCACTAAAACCTCAAGGAAAACCCTCACTTTAGTTATTCACAAAAGTATTTTGAAGGAGGGAGATGCCATGTTCTTCCATGGATGAGGAGTCACGACCAAAATGAGAGGGAGGAGAGAGAAAATTATATTGGGGGAAAGAAGAATAAGAATTAAGAGAGAGGGAGAAGGAATTCTCATCTTTAACTTAGATGGCTTGTGCCTTGCACATGTCTATCCTTCCATATTTTATTTTATAAAACAACCCCTCAAATCCCTAAAATTGCATTTTAACCCTCATCTCAATGTTCCAGAATTTGCCATAAAACAGATATGACACTTTTTGTCTTTTGAGGAAAAATGTGTTTCCCCACTTAGCAAAACATGGTTTTCTTTTGAAATCTTCTTCATCATTGAAATAGCTTAAAAGTCTTGTAGTGGTGGTTAGAAATCATCTTTTAAAGTGAAGTATTTCAATTCACTCAAAATTACTCCAGATGCTTGACTACAGTCCTGCTTGACCAGTCCGGCTTGACCAATTCGGTTTGACAGTCCGGCTTAACACCAATCCGACTTGACACCAATCCGGTTTGGCACTCCAGAATGCAAGTATTGGTTTAGAACCAGAGATCCTTACTTGAAATACCTGTAAAAATAAGATATATATATATATATATACTATTTGTCTATGTTGTAAATCATTAAGACTTTTCTCTTTAGTTGTTAACTCAATATTTATAGTTAACGTTTTTACCATGTATTGATTATAATTAGTGTTTATTTGTTGTGGTTTTAAAAATCTTAATATGGTGCTAATCAAACATATTTTGTCATTAGTAGCCATTTTATCACTATACAGACCTTCAAAAGATTTATATATATATAATACTTGACAGAACAGGAATGTGTATAATTATGTTTCCTGAAAATAAAATGTCTATTCAAAAATATTGATTCGTGGTCCATTGTTATTTTAATACTGCGGATTTGGTTTTATTATTCCAAAATCATATGATAAGTTGGTTCAATTGTTGGACATTTTCTATAAGGTTATGTTCTTTTCTCCGTTTGCGGACAATACTTTCCTAAACCTTTGTACTATATATTTTGGTGTTCTCTAAACCTTTTTATGTTATATTTTGGTAAAATTTTCGGTGTTACAAAATAAACACGCTTATAATTTAGTTATACTAATATCTGGAAATATATGATTATTTATTACTATTTAAATCGGTTATTTGAATTATTATAATGGATTCTTATTGTTAAATTAAATACGTTGTTGACACTATTCTAGTTTTGTATTTATTAGTGGGCATTGAGAATAGTGATAAATATAGATTTGATTTTAATTATGGAATTGTATTAGTAATTAAAGGGCAGCGTAGTAAATTTGGAAACTAACAAAAGCTTAACCTAATTTATTTGCCTTCCTTCTTCTTTACCCTTCTTTATATAATCACGGCCGCCTCCATTCTCTTGCTAACTGTCTTCGGCTATAACATCCCTCCTCCAATTCTTCTTCTCTCCTTCCCATCGAACATGACCAAGCATTCCTTCTCTTCAATTGATCTTCCCTATTCCTGGTTCACTTGTCTTGAGGTGAAAAACGAACATGTGCAATTTCCAAGCCTCCTTTCATCTGGTGTTGTGCAACAAAGACTCCTTTCATTCTGGCCATCTCTCACCGTGCTTCTGTTCTTTCCCACGACGGGGTAGTAGATAAGTAGTAGCAGCCAATGGGTGAGTTTTCTGCCCCAATATTGATCTAATAATGATTACCTAATTATTTCTCCATAATTCTAGTCTAACGATTGGATAATGATAGCAACGATTGTCGGTCGTTCACTTCTATTGACGTGTTAGGTGCTGCAGATTTGAATGCAATGTGTGCATATTTTACATTTCAACGAGTTCGTATTATTATATTAATTGTTTTTCAAAAAAAAGTATATTATATTAAGTTATGTATTGGTGTAATTAGTTTAATCATTATTCAATTTGAGCAGCTAATTAAATTAGGTATTATCTAGTTATACGTGTAAGTGCTTTCATAATTGAATGTGTATTATAATTATGATAAGAACAACAAAGAGAAACATGCGTACATGTTATTTGTATAATTATATGGATGTTGAGTTGGTGCGTGTGTTTTATTTTGCAAGAGTGAGTAATATTTGGTATACTGGTTCATATACAGCACAACACACGGTTGGTAGTTAATGTGTAATTAAGAGGACTATAGAATAAACATATTTATTATTTTATAGCAACGCGATTAATTAGAGCGGTCGGTGGTGACATTGTTATTGTATTTTATTAGATGTCGATACCTTGGGGTATCTCTGTGTGACTAGTTTGGAAGGATCTTGTCTACTGTCGTGCTAGCAATTGATTGTGGTGGATTGTTGTGAGTGGCTGCTTAAGCGTGAATTCCAGGTAAACCTTGTGTTCACCTATTTTTACTTTGTGATTGTGTGTGATATTTTGAAATTGGTCACCTGGTTGTGATTATAAATTATGCTATATTTACTGATGGTATGAAATATTTGAGATGGTTGAGAATGGGTATTATATGGATTGACTATTATATTCTGGATTTGAGGGAGGTTGATATTGGAATGGAAAGGTTTGGCTAATTTATATATTTTTGGCGCTGTTTGAGTCTCAGACCGCAGCTAATCTCTATGATCTACTCCATTAGTTAGAAAAAATTTTGGGGGTGTGCACACTTAAGAACTTAGAGTGAGGGTTGAAATGGACCCGGTCCCAACTCTGTTGTGGTACCAATTATTGGAATTTATGATTTATGGAACTTTGGTGACTCCTATCATCCCAGAGAATTGGATTGTGATATATTGGTTGGTGAATGAATTGATTCTTAATGCTATTGTTTGATTTTTTATGTGGCTATGGATGTTTATTTTGCTCAAATGGGTTTTCAAATGTATTTGACGAGTGTTGCAGGGTTTACTCAGTTTCTCTGATTTGCGCGGTCCTTTCTTGTGTGTTGTTATGTTTTCTGACCGCAGGTAATGAAGCTGACCTGGATGTAAAGCGTGAGAGTTGGGTTTGGGAATTGACATAGACTCCACCTCAATTCATTTAAATTATTTAGATGGTTATAGCTTTGCGTTGAAGGTTTGAAATTTAGTTTGAGATGTAATTATTTTATCTTCATTTATTTCCGGTTAAGGGTGAAGTTTTTGTATTTAGCCTTAGCACTCACTAGGTTGGTGAGTGTGGCGGTAACACCCATTAGATTTTTGTCTTCCGCTGCTGAGTAGATGATAGGAAAAAGATATTTGATTTTAATTTTAACTTCGACCTTAAAAAAAAATATATACCGGCTAGTTTTTGGGGTGTTACAAAGTGGTATCAGAGCAATCTACTCTGTAATTGAGTAATTGAAGTGTCTAATTGGAAATTAGGATTTAAACGGAAAAGGGTAAGGGTATGAGTGGTGAGGACGTTTTTGTGTGACTTCGTTATGTCCTTATGAGTGTATACTAACTTGTAAGAGGTGAAATGTGGTCTTTGGTTACTTGAAATTGTAAATCTGTGTTTGTTATTCAGTTGGACTAGGTAGTCCAATAATTGGGTTGTATTTGTTTCTCTGTGTGTTATGGATGTGTATATTACGGTTATTGATTATGTTGAGATTTGTTGTGATCTCCACTGATGGATATCTATGTTAGATGATGGGTTGGTTAATCCTTGTGCTAAGTGTTGTAGAGACATTGGTGTCCAGGCAGAATGGAAATTATTTGAAGATGTGTGATAGATTGGGATTTATGATCAGTTCTTATGTTGGTTGTTAAATGGTTAATTGTGTCTTGTTTGTATAGTACCAATTTTACTATTTATTTGAGTAATTGGTGATCAATGATTAATTGTGGTTTTGTACATTGATTTGAGAGGTAATTAGTTGATGTAAAAAAATGATATAATTATGCCTAAAGAAGTATGTGTAATATCTTTGTGATTTTAAGGATGGTTGTGTTTTATTTAGGTCTTAAGATTATAGTTGGGAGCCTATATACAGATCTTGGTTATGTTGGTAAACGATAGTTTATGTTTGATTCTTTAGCTATTGACCTTTGTATTGGAAAGTAGATTAACTGATAAATTGTGACCCCGCGGGTTGAATGTTTCTTATATGAATGTTATGTGAATATTGGAGGTAGAATATTAAACTTTTAGAGATATAAGTTGAGAGGTATGGATTCGGATAATAACATATATATGACTTTGTTGGTGAAGACTGGGTAATAGAGGCATACTGATTTCATGGTTGTTACGAAGCTTTGCTTTATAAGAGATTGTCGAAGAATGTGGATTTAGTTAAATGTTTAGGATGTATAGGAAATCCAATGGATTGATTACGAGTCTGGGATACGTATAGAAGTTCACATTTACACTCTTGAAATAGATCTCTTGGAATGGAGAATATAGTTTTGGTGTATGCTTTGAAAGCTTATGAGAAATTTTGAGGCTATACTTTGGTTATGGGAACTGGAACTAGGTGTTAACAAACAGGTGGGGATAAAATTAAGTTACGAGGTCGTAACTTATTCCTTTAAGGGGGAAAGACTGCAACAACCAAAATTTTGGAAAACTAGCAAGTTAGTTTGGAGTTTAGTCTTGAAATTGATTATTTCATTTGGAGAAGGTTGATAGAAGTGTTTAGAATGAGGTAGATCATCTGTTGATGTTATAAGTAGTTAAGAGATGAGTTAGAAATTGGTCTTAAAGAAATTTGTTTGAGCGAGGACTTGCATTTAGAGTTTTAGAGTTAAATACCTATGGTTACAGTTAGTGGATTGTTCTTATATTATATCCAGCTTCGGGGACGAAGCTTTCTTTTAAGGGGTGGTGATAATGAAATACCTGTAAAATATAAGATATATATATATATATATACTATTTGTATATGTTGTAAATCATTAAGTACTTTTCTCTTTAGTTGTTAACTCAATATTTATAGTTAACGTTTTACCATGTTATTGATTATAATTAGTGTTTATTTGTTGTGGTTTAAAAATCTTAATATGGTGCTAATCAAACATATTTTGTCATAGTAGCCATTTTATCACTATATAGACCTTCAAAAGATTTATATATATATACTTGACAGCAATGTGTATAATTATGTTTCCTGAAATAAAATGTCTATTCAATATTGATTCGTGGTCCATGTCTTATTTTAATACTGCGGATTTGGTTTTATTATTCCACTGTAATCATATGATAAGTTGGTTCAATTGTTGGACATTTTCTATAAGGCTTATGTTCTTTTCTCCGTTTGCGACAATACTTTCCTAAACCTTTGTACTATATATTTTGGTGTTTCTCTAAACCTTTTTATGTTATATTTTGGTAAAATTTTCGGTGTTACAAAATAAACACCCTTATAATTTAGTATACTAATATCTGGAAATATATGATTATTTATTACTATTTAAATCGGTATATTTGAATTATTATAATGGATTCTTATTGTTAAATTAAATACGTTGTTGACACTATTCTAGTTTTGTATTTTATTAGTGGGCATTGAGAATAGTGATAAATATAGATTTGATTTTAATTATGGGAATTGTATTAGTAATTAAAGGGCAGCGTAGTAAATTTGGAAACTAACAAAAGCTTAACCTAATTTATTTGCCTTCCCTTCTTCTTTACCCTTCTTTATATAATCACGGCCGCCTCCATTCTCTTGCTAACTGTCTTCGGCTATACACATCCCTCCTCCAATTCTTCTTCTCTCCTTCCCATCGAACATGACCAAGCATTCCTTCTCTTCAATTGATCTTCCCTATTCCTGGTTCACTTTGTCTTGAGGTGAAAAACGAACATGTGCAATCTTCCAAGCCTCCTTTTCATCTGGTGTTGTGCAACAAAGACTCCTTTCATTCTGGCCATCTCTCACCGTGCTTCTGTTCTGTTTCCCACGACTGGTAGATAAGTAGTAGCAGCCAATGGGTGAGTTTTCTGCCCCAATATTGATCTAATAATGATTACCTAATTATTTCTCCATAATTCTAGTCTAACGATTGGATAATGATAGCAACGATTGTAGGTCGTTCACTTCTATTGACGTGTCTAGGTGCTTCAGATTTGAATGCAATGTGTGCATATTTTACATTTCAACGAGTTCGTATTATTATATTAATTGTTTTTCAAAAAAAAGTATTATTATATTAATTATGTATTGGTGTAATTAGTACTTGTTGGGCAAAATAGTGTTGAAACTATCTTGCTAACTATGGGCAGTGAACCCAATCATTGTAGTACAACAAGGTCGTATCCACAGGGACTTCGTAACTATCTAGCTAATTATAAGCTTAGTAAATGTGCAAGAGGATATATACAAAAGTGCATAATTGTAAATTAGGGGTTTTGGGTTGTAATTGGAGAAATAAAGGAAAGCAATAAACACTAAACTATCTAATCTAGGATAGGTGTAGCTCGGGATAGGATATTCGCACCCGTCATCCCCTTTCTACCAATGGCTGAACCTCGAACTCATAGCTAAACAACAGGAATTTAATTAATAACCAAATCCCGGTCTATTAATCCTAACCAATTTAACGGGGACTGAATGCTCGTTCAAATCCCCAATTCAATCAGAAGCATTAAGCACAAATCTACCCTAAGTTGCAATGAGAACCTCATCTCAAAATCAGTGAAAATCGGCTAACATTGATTTAGTCCCCAACGGTTTAGGTTTCTATCTCAGAATATCATTTTGATAGAATCCCACAATAATGCTCAACTAATCGGTAGGCCAAACCAACCAATTTAACAAATAGAAGACAAATTGAGCAAAACCCTTAACAAATCCCCAAATCATGAGCAACGAGTTTAGAAGTCATAAACACTCAATAATCATCTTCATTAAGCTCAAAGACTAAAATAAAGCACAAACACAAGTTCAAGATTCAACAATGGAGTTTAGGGATTTTGGGACAAAATCCCCAATCCCTAGCTACAAATGATTCTACACAGCCATAGAGAAAAGAAAAGCATAAAAGGGAGAAGAAAAGCCATTAATGGAGCTTGGAAGCTTTGGAGAAGGTGAGCTCTTTCTTCTCTTCTTTCTCTCTCTTCTTTCTCCTCTCTTTTTCCCTTCTTTTTCGCCTTCTTTCTCTGTGTTTTCGACTGGTGGAGTCGTGGTTGAAGAATGGGGAGAAGTGTCCCCAAAATCCCCGTTTTAAAACTCAAATCTGGGCAAAAATACGCGTCGGACCGCCCCACAGGGGCGGTCCAAGGGGCGGTCCACACCAGAGGCGATTTTCCGTGTTCCGAAATTGACTGGACCGCCCCACAGGGGCGGTCCACAGGGGAGGTCCGGACCAGAAGCAAAGAAAATGCTTTATCTTCTTCGTTTCAGCTCCGATTTTGGATCCGTTTGCGCCCACGCGTTCCTCTCTTCATCTACTTTACTCCTATCTATGTTATTCCTCCTGTTTAAACAATAAATGTGTAAGACACCAATGAAACATAAAACTAGAGGAAAACAAGCCAGAGTGGAGAAATGAGCATGAAAAGTGTTGATTAAACATATGAAATACTCCCCTAAAACATGCTCATTTAGACACTCATCACACCCCCACACTTACCTTTTTGCTTGTCCTCAAGCAAAACCAAGCCCCTAAGCAAGTAAGGAATGCTCAAGACTAACAAATACTAACATGAATTGTAGGATAAGAGAAGAAGCAAAAAGTGATTAAAACCTTTGAGGAGTGTGAACCATCTCTTAGTGGTGGCATGGGTGAACTTAGGGGAAAAACAAAAACTAGAGTTTCGGGGTATGATCCGGAGTGCTTCAAAGTTCTAAAGATTAGGTAACTTGGAGAGCTTTTACCGTGGCCAACTTCTCTCAAGAATGGGCATTGAGAAGAAAACAAAAGGAAAAATAGATTTATGCATTTGTTTCACTTTTGCATAAGAGATGAGAGGATAACATTTTGGCATCAAGCCTTTGCATTTAAGAACACTCAACTCTCATTGTTGGTTACCAATGGCGTCTCACAAGTCCCTTAAAGGATTTTCACGAAGAAGCACCCCTTAGCAATCCCTAAGAAAGAAGACAGAAGGAACCCCAAAGCAATAAAAATCCAACCATATAAGATCACTTGGCCACACCGCATGTAAAATGCTCCTCAAAAGCAATCAAAAAGAAAAATTTAAGCATTTATCCCACAACTCATAATAGTATTTGTTCTTAATGAGAACAACTCACAACACATGGGTCAAGTTTTTTATTTTGGACAATCGCAAGATAAGCATGAAGTATTAAGCATTTAAGCACACAATTCACCGAAAAGGTCACTCCCCCACACTTAAATTGAACAATGTCCCCATTGTTCACCAATCAAAACCGGGGAAGGTTCCAGAAGACCTTTGCGGGAAGCAGACAAAAGGAAAAGCACACGGGACACAAACAAACAGTATAGCACAGAAGCTATCCCCAGATTTGCAGATTCAAAAAGAGAAGAGAGAACGAAAACTAAAAGAACTAGTACTCCCCTGAGATTGCTATTGCTATCAGTTTGTAGAACTCCCCCACACTTGAGCTTCAGCCTCAAGTAGCGTAGCTTAGTTGCGGTGTGGAATGAAATTGCACCTGCATAAAACACTAGAAGCAACCAAACTACAACTGGAGTTAAGGGTTAGCAAAAACAAAACCAAAGGAGAACGAAAACAAAAACAAGAAATAAAAATAGTGGAGTCATTGTGTGCAAGTATAAAGGAGGTGAAATGAGTACTCCCCGATAAGATGTGGATAGAAGATAGGGTGCCCGCACACTTGCTAGTGGGAGGGGTCGTTGAGGTGCTACCTTCAATCGTTGGAGATGAAGGTCCTCTAGGAAAATTTCGCCAGAGGTTCCTTTGTAATTGTTCCTAATTCCATCCCTTTTTCAGAGGGGCTTACCTGTTTCCAAAATATTCACAACACAGACGCCACCAATTGGGCGCAAAAGGGCAAGTCCAAAGAATGCCAAAATAGCCCATTATTGAAAACAATGCAAAAAACTAACGAAATTTAAAAGACAACACGAAATGAAATCCGGGTTGCCTCCCGGTAAGCGGCCCTTCTTTAAGGTCTTTGGCTAGACCATACCACCGTGAAGTCATCCGGATCGAATATGAACGTTGAAGTCGGCTTCAACGGGTGGGTTGGGCGGGCATCATCTAGCAATGAAGAACGACCCGGATCAAAAGGAAATGTGGCCTCAACACTTAGGATGTGAAAGTGTAAACTCCACCGATCGTTCTCAGGTGGAAGTGTTGAGGTGGGTGATCCTTGGTACGAGGATCAAATGTGGTGGAGCCTCCTCTTCAAATTTAAGGATGAATCCTTATCTTCATTTAGCGGTGCAGGGAGAACTCCGGGCGGACTTTGTCTTCATCTTGGTCCCGGATCAAATGGGAAGGTGGCCTCCACACTTAGCGGGTGTACGTTGAGCTTCCACCCAACTTCATTAGTGCACGGGTGGGGCCTTGATCCTTCAAGTGAAGATCAAAGTTTGATGGCTCCTCCTCCTCCTCAAATTCGAGGATGTAAATGTCCTCAACTTCTTGGTGAGGCTCATGGGAAGAGCCTTGATGAAAATCAACTTCAGAGGGAGGTGGCTCCTTGAAGTTGATTATAGCACTCTCCTCTGATGGCTCGGAGGGAGGCGGCATCTCCTCCTCCTCAAGGTTGAGGATGTGTCCATCCTCATCTTCTGGGTGGAGCACAGAGAAGGAGGGGAAATAACGGTAGTTGACTTCAGAGGGAGGAGACTCCATGAAGTCAAGGTGGAAGCGGTCCTCTGATGGTTGTCTTCGAACTCAGGCAGATGGTTGAATGACGTTTGCTCAGGTTCGAACGGGGGAGGTGATAGAGAGCAACTCAAGTCCTCAGTAAGGTGATCCACTTTATGAACCATTTCGCTCTCCGGTTGCTGCGATGCAAGGTTTAGTAGACCTTCCATCATCGCGTTCATCTCTACTAATTTGGCATAGAGCTTCAGTTGGTTCATGTCGAGGTCTTTTTCCTTAGTCCGCTGCTCCACTTCATGGACCATTTCACTCTCTGGTTGTTGCTCCCTTCGAGCTAGTGTAATGAGCTGGTTCATGTCGATGGTGTTCATTCTAGCACTAAGATCCTCCAGAGTGGGTGAATCTACCCTTGCCGTGATCTCAGAACAATAAGCACTCTTTTGGTCTCCTCCACTCTCTTGGCACCTGATCCATCGACTGATGTCTTGTTCAGTGGGGTTTGGATTGACAGATAAGAACCGGTTCTCCATGAGAGTCTCCGATCTTGAGATTAGATCCTCACAAGGAGGGCACATATGAAAGGATCCACACCCTTGACAATCAATGTATTGGTCGTAGGTTGCTCCAGAGGTGTAGCCGTAACAATCTTCTGCTTGATCATCAAGACCATCCATCAGAGATAGGTTCCTAAAAAAAAGTAACACAAATTTATACACAAAAGGGGGAAATAAAGGAATTGAAAAATATGCACAGAAACTAAACAGATAATAAACAGATAGTTGGACCGAAGTCCCCGGCAACGGCGCCAAAAACTTGTTGGGCAAAATAGTGTTAAACTATCTTGCTAACTATGGGCAGTGAACCCAATCATTGTAGTACAACAAGGTCGTATCCACAGGGACTTCGTAACTGTCTAGCTAATTATAAGCTTAGTAAATGTGCAAGAGGATATATACAAAAGTGCATAATTGTAAATTAGGGGTTTTGGGTTGTAACTGGAGAAATAAAGGAAAGCAATAAACACTAAACTATCTAATCTAGGATAGGTGTAGCTCGGGATAGGATATTCGCACCCGTCATCCCCTTTCTACCAATGGCTGAACCTCGAACTCATAGCTAAACAACAGGAATTTAATTAATAACCAAATCCCGGTCTATTAATCCTAACCAATTTAACGGGGACTGAATGCTCGTTCAAATCCCCAATTCAATCAGAAGCATTAAGCACAAATCTACCCTAAGTTGCAATGAGAACCTCATCTCAAAATCAGTGAAAATCGGCTAACATTGATTTAGTCCCCAACGGTTTAGGTTTCTATCTCAGAATATCATTTTGATAGAATCCCACAATAATGCTCAACTAATCGGTAGGCCAAACCAACCAATTTAACAAATAGAAGACAAATTGAGCAAAACCCTTAACAAATCCCCAAATCATGAGCAACGAGTTTAGAAGTCATAAACACTCAATAATCATCTTCATTAAGCTCAAAGACTAAAATAAAGCACAAACACAAGTTCAAGATTCAACAATGGAGTTTAGGGATTTTGGGACAAAATCCCCAATCCCTAGCTACAAATGATTCTACACAGCCATAGAGAAAAGAAAAGCATAAAAGGGAGAAGAAGAAGCCATTAATGGAGCTTGGAAGCTTTGGAGAAGGTGAGCTCTTTCTTCTCTTCTTTCTCCTCTTCTTTCTCCTCTTCTTTCCCTTCTTTTTCGCCTTCTTTCTCTGTGTTTTCGACTGGTGGAGTCGTGGTTGAAGAATGGGGAGAAGTGTCCCCAAAATCCCCGTTTTAAAACTCAAATCTGGGCAAAAATACGCGTCGGACCGCCCCACAGGGGCGGTCCAAGGGGCGGTCCACACCAGAGGCGATTTTCCGTGTTCCGAAATTGACTGGACCGCCCCACAGGGGCGGTCCACAGGGGAGGTCCGGACCAGAAGCAAAGAAAATGCTTTATCTTCTTCGTTTCAGCTCCGATTTTGGATCCGTTTGCGTCCACGCGTTCCTCTCTTCATCTACTTTACTCCTATCTATGTTATTCCTCCTGTTTAAACAATAAATGTGTAATACACCAATGAAACATAAAACTAGAGGAAAACAAGCTAGAGTGGAGAAATGAGCATGAAAAGTGTTGATTAAACATATGAATACTCCCCTAAAACATGCTCATTTAGACACTCATCAGTACTTCATTATTCAATTTGAGCAGCTAATTAAATTAGGTATATACTAGTTATACATGTACGTGCTTTCATAATTGAATGTGTATTATAATTATGATAAGAACGACAAAGAGAAACATGCGTACATGTTATTTGTATAATTATATGGATGTTGAGTTGGTGCGTGTGTTTTATTTTGCAAGAGTGAGTAATATTTGGTATACTGGTTCATATACAGCACAACACACGGTTGGTAGTTAATGTGTAATTAAGAGGACTATAGAATAAACGTATTTATTATTTTACTAGCAACGCGATTAATTAGAGCGGTCGGTGGTGACATTGTTATTTGTATTTTATTAGATGTCGATACCTTGGGGTATCTCTGCGTGACTAGTTTGGAAGGATCTTGTCTACTGTCGTGCTAGCAATTGATTGTGGTGGATTGTTGTGAGTGGCTGCTTAAGCGTGAATTCCAGGTAAACCTTGTGTTCACCAATTTTTACTTTGTGATTGTGTGTGATATTTTGAAATTGGTCACCTTGGTTGTGATTATAAATTATGCTTATATTATACTGATGATATGAAATATTTGAGATGGTTGAGAATGTTGGTATTATATGGATTGACTATTATATTCTGGATTTGATTGGAGGTTGATATTGGAATTGGAAAGGCCTTTGGCTAATTTATATATTTTGGCGCTGTTGAGTCTCAGACCGCAGCTAAGCTCTATGATCTACTCCATTAGTTAGAAAAACCTTTGGGGGGTGTGCACACTTAAGGACTTAGAGTGAGGGTGAAATGGATCGGTCCCAACTCTTTGTGGGTGAACCAATTATTGGAAATTTATTTATGATTTGGAACTTTGGTGACTCCCATCATCCCAGATTGGATTGTGATATATTGGTTGGTGAATGATTGATTCTTAAATGCTATTGTTTTGATTTTTTATGTGGCTATGGATGTTTATTGTGCTCAAATGGGTTTTCAAAAAATGTATTTGACGAGGTGTTGCAGGGTTTACTCAGTTTCTCTGATTTGCGCGGTCCCTTTCTTGTGTGTTGTTATGTTTTTCTGACCGCAGGTAATGAAGCTGACCTGGATGTAAAGCGTGAGAGTTGGGTTTGGGAATTGACATAGACTCCACCTCAATTCATTTAAATTATTTAGATGGTTTTGAAATACCCCTAAGTAATTAAATATTGCTTAAGTATATAATTAATTAAATTAACGCCAGCATGCCGTAAAAATAGTTGAACACAACAAAGTTACTACGCTTACCTTATTGAAGTAAGTTCATAACACCTTAATACATTAAGGTATAAACACTCAAGTAAGTATTAACCGGCGAACAGTTTACTATTACCGTACTTATGTACATACGGAAAAATATGTGAATGTACATAACGTTCAAGATTATAACTTTTACATAAACCAAAACGCGACAATAAAAATAGTCGTATATGTTCATGTATACCTACAACTAATAACGCTACATATTAATAACATCACTTATATACATTAATTTTGACTTGATAGGCTGAACAAAAATAAAAGAGCAACATGCCTAACCGGGATTCGAACCCGAGACCTCCCGTACCAATCCCGAAACCTTACCGCTTGAGCTGGTGCTCAAATTCAGTATAATGTACCCACGATTTATATTTAGTGATCCCTATACTGAGTTACAGAAAAGAGAATAACTCTCGACATCCTTCTCTGAACTAAATTCATCAAATCTGAACTACTCCAGATCTACATAACGACAGTACCAATTACATTTTTGAATACCCATAACATTCCTTGCGACAGGCTCATTGTTATCTTCAAACGCCCATAACATTCCTCTTGTAATCTTCAACCACCTGCACGTCTTGGTCTCAGTAGCTCGACAAAACCGATAAACCCACTCAGCCCCCTTCTCGAATCAGCACCCTGTCTAACGAGACCAGTCACCTTCTGTTCCATGCGGGGACTCTTCTCCTATGCGCAAGGACTGAAACAAACCAACCCAGCTGCTACTTCCCGTAAGGTAGGCTCAACAACACTCTCCAGCTCTCTTCTGTCTATGATGGTTTCACCTTCTGTCCATCTGACTAGCTCTCTTCAATCCCTGCATAAACAGTCTGAGATCCGGTCCCTGGGGAACGCACCAACTCCACATGCACGAGCCACCATCGCTCAGGAAAAACAAAACTCATAAGGTAAATTACCGCCGGTTTCCACACCACCTGTCCGCATCTGTTTTGTGTGCCGATTACACTGAGCTTACTCATTGCCTTCCTTCTTACTATCATAATAATCCTAGTTGATCGGGACACTCTTTTCTTCTCCTGCCGCTTTCTTCACATGATGAATCAGAGGTGAGACATCAGTTGAGGGAAGGAGCAAGACTAAGCAGATTTTCCTTGCTGCAATCATTCACGACAAAAAAAAAAGGAGAAAGGAGACAAGGTAAGAATCATGACTATCCTAGAGCTGCTCCCAAACATGTATTCTTCTCTGAGTTCTTACGGGTTAACCTCAGGATGTCCTTTTCCTAACTCAGAGCACTGGACACCTCAGCTGTACTGAGTATACACAAGGAAAACCGGCTTAAACTCAGAATGGAAGAAGAAATTAAGGTATAACATTCCTGAGCTAACCAAAGCTTTTATCTGGGTACGGTTTTGAATAATAGACTTAGTGCGAGTAACTAGTATTTCCTGAAACAAGAGTAACTTCTAAACTTATGGAAGAAAAATAGAGTAAACAACACAAATTTCAGAGTTGCAATCTTATTTCAGTTCTAGTTTCTCATCGATTCAGTGTTGGTTATTTGTGTGTCTGTACATGTTGCCTTTGGGTTTTGTTTGGGTTTAAAGCTGAGTGGGAATACGTAAGTAACTGGGTCAGCAAATGGGAAGAACTTGAATAAAAAAAAATACAATAACGTAAGCAGACAGAGGGAAAGAAATGGAAGAGGAAGTTCATCTGTGCAGTTTTGTTCTGCAATCTTGATTCAGTAAGCACGATTGCAGTACATCTGTGAGACTTCCTTGGGTTATTCTTGAGTCTAAAATCTTGATAAGACATTCACTAAGTAGATAAGGAGTTAGGAGAGGTGTAGGTCAATTTAGAAAAAAAAAGGGAAACCGACAGAGAGAAAACAACATGAGCACAGATCAGTGTATAACTACACTACAGTTGCAGTTCCAGGATTTTCTGTCTCTGTATGATTATACTACAGAGAGTATAAGTGAATGACGTCGAGTGGTCAAGAGCTTGAAACCTTTCTGATTCACTTACTAACTAGGCAAGAAGGTTAGAGGGAAATCGAAACCCAAATTCCTGAACAAAGAAGAAGAAAAACAGAAGAGGATAAATCAGCATGTAACGGTTTCAGTTTTAGTATGTACAGTGGGCTTAGCAATGTTGCCGTAGAATACTTTGAGGATAGAACTACATTAAAACACCTAAATAAGAAGTTAAATGATTGTGAGGGAAAAGAGAACTGAAGAACCAAGTTAGCTGAAGCAAAAGAAAAAGACACAGCAACTGTGATGTTTCAGTTTTGCTTCTGTTCCTATGATGACTGTCCTCTGTATAAGGAATTACAGTGGTGTTAAGAGGGGTGTGTGTGGTTAATAAACAACCCAATCATGGCTAATACACTCAGTTAGATTGAATACTCATGGGGAGGTTAAGAGACAGTCTAACCGACATGAATGATAAAAAAAAAAAGAAGAAGAAGTTATAAACAGATCCTTGTTTTCTGCTTCTAGGTTCTGGATTCAGACTTTCACTAAGGGGCAGTCTCTGTGCAAGTAAGTACAGAAGTTAGGTGAATGTCTTAGTGGGTCAATCTTGGGTTAAAACATCAATAGCACCTTTGGTAGTTAGGTAGATACCTTAAGGAAAAAGATTTAACAACACTTGGACTAGCTAGAAATAAGAATTTGGAAGAGACATAGAGGTTGTTGTTCAGATACTGATAATATATGAGCTTCTGTACCATTATACTACAGAGGTTAATAATGAGTTATTAATTAACCTAAAACAGGTTAAACACCTCCGACATACCTAGGTGAGCTTATAAAACTGTGGGTGGTATCTTACTACAAGATTTTGATGTTACAAGATTAAATACTTACAACATAATATAAGTTATGAGGTTATATTACGATTAATGAGAATAATACTTTCGGTACGTACATAGGGTCACCAAAACCATATGTTATAAAGTTCAATGACGTATAGAATATCATACTATATGATATCACAATGTAAGTGTAACACTAAACGATATTAAGTGATCAAAAACATAGTTGTTAAAACTAACATGTCTAAGCGCAAGCATATGTATATAAATATATGCCAGAGATGAAGATGTAAGCCCTAGGGTACATGACACAAATACTATGCCTAAGATATGAGGTTGGTATGAACATAAATCTTGAACAAAAATAATAATAAGAATAACATGTGAACATGTGAGGTTTCATATTCCATTAAAAGCCAATGTGCATTTATACACATAAGTTACTGGCACAAGTAACATACATAAATTGTGGTTTACAAGCCATATAATAGTGAATAAAAAATGTTAACCCATTAGTATGATTATATACTATGAATTTTAAGGTCTTAAATGGGTACAACCTGTTACATAATTGAGAAGTTGTGTAATATAAAGTATATTAGAGAATAGCACTATATTGGTGCATGCGAAGTAACAGTTAAATAAATATACAAAAACGAACGAACCCGTATAAGTGAAACATTTATAAACTACTACGGTTGGAGAATACAACTCCCATGTTGAACTTTAACTACAACGTCTTATGAAACCGACTCCACTGTAAACCGTATATTAATACATACTATGAGTAAGGAGTTTTAAGGACAACGTACCTTAACTAATAGTAGTGGAAAAATCCGGGGGCGTAGTACTGGGATTTCAAACGTTCTTCGGAGATACCGAATTGTGCTGTCATGTGGATTGACGCTTAGTGTTCCTCGTATTACTAGATCGTATTCCCGACGTACGCGCTCGAGAGCTCTAGTGGTCTGCACTGCACGAATCTAGTCATCGGTGTACGGTATGTAAAGGGATTTGATCCGGGTTGTCCTGAGGAATTCCTCGGGCTGGATTTGTTTGATAAATAACTTGTGTGAATGTATGTATGTGATGTATGTTTATGATGTGTAGTTATTTTCATTGCATTATTTATTTATGCACGAACGTCCTACGGGACTAATATTACGTCGACTAGATCGACTTATATAAAACTACATATGCGAAATGTGTGTTGTGTGACCACTGTTGTCTGACCTAATGCGCTAAGTATTACAAGTATGTATTTATAACCTAAGTAAAATACTTAGGAACGGGACACGACATTGTCGGTCTCTAGAGCTTTGACTCAAACGTGAATGTTACCTAGAATAATTCTAGGCATGCGTAAGACCCATAGGGCAGCCACAAATTATGTGATATACTCTATAACAAAAACTGTAACTGACTATCTAACTATCAAAGCTAACAGTGAAGTGTGAATAAATGTGATGATGTCCCCTAATCCAGACAGTCACTGGCTGCTGGTCGCGCGTAGAGATCTCTTGGGTTATCCCGTATCGGGTTTTCCCTAGTAAATCCTGATCGAGCCTAGATAGATCGTCAGGCGAAGTGTGCTACCGTTGGCACCAGGCCCTTGGCCACCTAAATGGACGCCTTTACAAAGGCAAAGTGAATAAGTCCCAGAGTCTTCGGATGATCAGGGCAGTGAGCACCATTGTGTGTACGTGGGACTACTGTCCAAGTGAATATGTTTCGGGTTGTCCTAACTGACGCCCGACTGTGCTAACCTAAACAAACAATATGTGAAGGCCCAGAGGGCCGTACGATGTAATATTTGATGACGTTAATATACGATGAATGAGTTCATACTATGTGGTGATGTTAATATGCGATGAATGAGTTCATACTATGTGATGATGTTAAATACGGTGGGTGAGTCCTCAATGCCATTGTATTGTATGATGTTTGACAGTAACATGTACATCCATATATGACTGTTTGGGATTGGATGAATGATTATATAATCGTGCATGTTGTTACAGTATTTATTATATCTGTAAAATGACAAAGCATGAAATCAATCTAATATCAAGACGGTTAAAATGACAAGTGACCAATAGGGTCCAGATCCGGCATACTCAGCGTCTATCGCTGATACTACCTATTGTGCAGGTTTGCTGAACACGCCGAAGCCGAAGTGCGGGATTGGGTAGTTAGGACATTGTAAGATTTGGATTATGTTTAGATGCTCACAGTAGTTGTGCTTTTGATACTTAGATAGAAATGTAGGTGGTATCTCGTTGTCACTGCGGATTGTATTTTTTGTTTGATTTTGTTAAGATGTTGTACTGCTACATCACTCGCATGGGCGAGTGGTGGCATGTAACACCCATGTGAGTTCTATTAATGTAATATCTTCCGCTGTGAGACGCCTTTATTTCCTGTTCACGTGAGCGACTATTACGCAATTATTGTGAGGGGTGTTACAGTTATAGCTTTGCGTTGAAGGTTTGAAATTTAGTTTGAGATGTAATTACTTTTTATCTTCATTTATTTTCCGGTTAAGGTTGAAGTTTTTGTATTTAGCCTTAGCACTCACTAGGTTGGTGAGTGTGGCGGTAACACCCATTAGATTTTTGTCTTCCGCTGCTGAGTAGATGATAAGAAAAAGATATTTGATTTTAATTTTAACTTCGACCTTAAAAAAATATATATACCGGCTAGTTTTTTGGGGTGTTACAAAGTGGTATCAGAGCAATCTACTCTGTGTAATTGAGCTAATTGAAGTGTCTAAATTGAAATTAGGATTAAAACGGAAAAGGGTTAAGGGTATGAGTGGTGAGGACGTTTTTGTTGTGACTTCTGTTATGTCCTTATGAGTTGTATACTAACTTGTAAGAGGTGAAATGTGGTCTTTGGTTACTTGAAATTGCAAATCTGTGTTTTGTTATTCAGTTGGACTAGGTAGTCCAATAATTGGGTGTATTTGTTTCTCTTGTGTTATGGATGCGTATATTACGGTTATTGATTATGTTGAGATTTGTTGTGATCTCCACTGATGGATATCTATGTTAAGATGATGGGTTGGTTAATCCTTGTGCTAAGTGTTGTAGAGACATTGGTGTCCAGGCAGAATGGAAATTATTTGAAGATGTGTGATAGAATGGGATTTATGATCAGTTCTTATTGTTGGTTGTTAAATGGTTAATTGTGTCTTGTTTGTAATAGTACCAATTTTACTATTTATTTGAGTAATTGGTGATCAATGATTAATTGTGGTTTGTACATTGATTTGAGAGGTAATTAGTTGATGTAAAAAAATGATATAATTATGCCTAAAGAAGTATGTGTAATATCTTTGTGATTTTAAGGATGGTTGTGTTTTATTTAGGTCTTAAGATTATAGTTGGGAGCCTATATACAGATCTTGGTTATGTTGGTAAACGATAGTTTATGTTTGATTCTTTAGCTATTGACCTTTGTATTGGAAAGTAGATTAACTGATAAATTCCACATCGGTTGGAGGGGAGAACGAAGCACTCCTTATAAGGGTGTGGATACTCCTCCATGGTAGACCGCGTTTTGAGTGGTGTAACTAGTTGACCCTCAGAAACAAAACCGTGAGCTGCGGTAAAGCGATAATATCTACCAGCGACTTGAAACTGGGTTTTACATATGGTGTCAGAGCCGGTGGTCGGATCGATGTGCCAGCGGGCCCGCGGGGGCGCTGGGCTCCCTCCAGGGGGGGTGAGTGGTGTGCCACGAAACGGCTCCCACATCGGTTGGAGGGGAGAACGAAGCACTCCTTATAAGGGTGTGGATACTCCTCCATGGTAGACGCGTTTTGAGTGGTGTAACTAGTTGACCCTTAGAAACAAAACTGTGAGCTGCGGTAAAGCGGACAATAGCTGCCAGCGACTTGAAACTGGGTTGTTACATTACTCTTTAAACTCTTTTTCAAAACACATAAGTGGTTTACTCACGAATACAAATCTTATTAAATCAGGTATTTCATTAACTCCAAGTATTTTGCCTTAAAGATCTTTATAGCCTGCCCCTTGTCGTGGATTTCACATCTATGATCTTCAACGAAATCCAAAGTTTCCTTAGCTTCATCTTCCGCTTATCCTTCAATATTCGCTGGCTGCCTCCATTGAATTAGTCTTCTTCGCATGTGCCTCGCTATCCTCTCTTGAAGAATTGACATCTGTTTTACCATTTGGTTCAAACCTGGAGGAAATACAAAGTCATCAAACATTCTTCCCATGTCTTCGCCGTCTTGATCAAGACTGCCTCACCTCATCCATGTTACACAATATTCTGCTTAATTCAATTTCCTTATACAAAATACTCCCTTATGTTCTCAATAGATGATTTTTTAAGTTCTCCCACTATTAACAAAATATTATATTTTATATTTTCTAATCTTTTTTGTCATCTACTTTTCATTTTTTTACCCCTCAACTTTTATCTCACAACCTGCTTTTAAAAAAACTTCAATTCCCATACTAAAAAATAAGAGTAAATGATCTACTTTTTTCTCCTTAGTTTTTATGCCCACAACTAGAAATTATCTATTTAGAATAGGAGTCCTAAGAGCAATGAAGGGAATCATTCCTTATCTAAGTTGATAGTCCAAGGTCTCATTAGGAGTGCTTGGCCTTTGTCATTCATGGACACAGAATCATAACCATCTCCATCTTAGTTGGCTGAGTATTCAAACGTGTCGCCATTTTCGTCTACAATATGGCATGAAAGAGTAGGAATTTTTTTTTATTAAGGGGCCACTTTTATACAATCTGCTGAAGAAAAAACTGAAATACAGTCGAGCATATGAATCCAGAACGTAATATGAACACTTTCCTTCCCCGCAAACTGAACGCTTTGCTCAATTTTAGTAGTTTACTAGTTTCCTTTGAAATACGTCTATTCCCCCCTATATATACACCAACATTTGGGGCCAGATGGGTCCAACCTGGTGACCCAATTAGGAAGGATGGTACAAGGAGAAAGAGAACAAGTTGAAAGAACCGTTCAATTTGACAAGCAAACTTTGATGAACTGTGAGTGACGGTGCCCACACACAACAAAGAATATAACCATCAGATAACCCAGAACCAAGCCACTATGGAACCAGTAGCCAACCCAACAACAAGAAACAACACAATTACAATCCCAGCAGTCTCCGCATGCTGAATCGGGACCTTCTTTGGGGCCAAGATCATCAACACGCTGGTAAAGTACCCATTAGTCAGACCCAGAAGGCACGTCAACAATGACACTGGAATCTCTGTTCTGAACCACTGTGGCCCGTGCAGACAAACCAGGAACAGAGGGTAAAACAACAATCTTCCAATCGATGCACCTATCGCCACCTTTTCATTCTCTATCAAGTAAAATGCAGTCAACGATTTCCCAACCAAATCAAACACGTTGTAGCAGGTGATCAATAGAACCGAGTACCAGTCCTTGAGGAGCTCCGAATGGACATCTTCGGTGATGTATCCTGGAAATATTGATAGTGTCACGACATAAATGAGAGCAAGACCAAACAAATACCACTTGATCGTGCCGACAACCTTCCACAGACTGGATCTCCATGCTGATCCGTCCCCCTTCTTTTGTTTATCTTCAATCACAGCTTGTTGCGTCAGATCACTGTAGTATCTGATCACTGGCAGCTTGTGTGCAACATTGTAGAAGAAAATGCATATTGCCAAGAGAATTATTCCCACCAGGAAGTATAAGTTTGCGCTTTTCCTAGTCCCCGACGTGTCCTGTGAGAATACTGCTTTGGTGAAGATCCTCAGGAAAGAAACAAGCACTCCTGCGAAGTTAATAATCAAATAGAACGTGTGCACCATTCAGGGTAACTCGAGTTTGACATGAATTTTGTTTCTGACCAGACCACAGGATCAATCACAAAGCCCCAGATTTAATTATACTTGGTTTCACAATTGACATCATAGTGTCCTAGTCAATCATTCTAACTGAGAGAAACTAGTCTATCACTCCTGCATAATTTATTGCCGAGTGTCATTGCTATTCAGCGTGAGTTTGACAAGAATTTTGTTTCTGACCAGACCACATGATTAATCACAGAAGCCCCAGATTTATTATACTTAGATCACAATTGACATCACAGACTCTCAACCAATCATTCTAATTGAGGGAAACTAGTCTATCACCCTGCATAATTTATAGCAGAATGTTTTTGGTGTTCAGGGTAACTCGAGTTTGGCAAGAATTTTGTTTCTGACGCGACTACATGATCAATCACAGAAGCCCAGATTAAATTATACTTAAATTCACAATTGATACAACACTGTCCTAATCAATCATTCTAATTGAGGGAACTAGTCTATTACTCCTTACTCCTGCCAATTCATAACAGAGTGTTTTTGCTGTTCAGGGTAACTCAGGTTTTGAAATTTTGTTTCTGACCATACCAGAAATTAAGCCAGAACCCAGCATCAATGTCAGCAGAAATTCACAATTGAACTACTGCTACCAATCAAGCAATCAATCGAAAAAAGTCCGAAAAATCAAACACCCAGTGTCAACTTCCCAAATGAGAACTAGAAACCATAGTTATCCAAACTCAGAAAATCACAGATGATCAAACCAGTACAAATCTCCACTTACCAGAAGCAGCAGTACCGGCCACAATCGCTTGCATGTACCTCTTAGGCAATTCACCAGCAGACCCAATAAGCCCACCCTGCACAAGTGCATCAGCCAACCCACACAACGCACGGCTCCAACAGTCACATAAAACCCACCGTAAAGACCACTCTCACCCTTGATGTAAAGCACATCCATAGCCGGCACAACCAACAGCGCTGAAACGAAGATGCCTAACCCGACATTAATTCTCAGTTTAGCGTTGGATCTGTGAGCGTAGAACAGGATGATGATGAGCAGGGTGATAAATCCAACCACCATGTAAGCCACTGAGAAGATCCGGTCGACATTGACGTCTGGGTAGAGGTAGTCGAAGTAATCCACGGCTGTGATGAAAGCGTTCCATGGGAGGAGGAACCCTGCTCCCAGGGTGAAGTAGATTATGTATGCTAGGTTGAAGGTGTCTTGAGGAGCTGGGTCTTCCCGGACCAGGAGAGTGGTGGTCTCCGAGGTTGCGTCGTCCGGGAGTAAAGGGGACTCCGGGGTTTCGTTTAGCGTTGCGGTCACCATTGGAATAAATTTCCCCTTTTCCGAGGGTTTGAGGTAGTTCCCCACGTTTTTCTGCAAATCGGTGGGTGAGAATTGAGAGTTGGTGGAATGCGGGGAGCTGAGATGGTGGGGATTTCAGCTTTTTCCGATATTTGGTGGGTATTTCGCTCAGCGCGCAGAAAAAGCAATAGTGGATGAGGAGAGTCCGTCCGGAAGTGTACAAATGCTGTGGGGCCTGTCGCTAATTCAAATCTCAAGAATTTGCTTCAGCGCCGATTCAGTCATAGTATTATTACTCTTATAAAGACAAAGATATAAGCATACAAACTGACAAGGAAGAAGCCTCAAATCAAGAGGAGCTAAGGCTCTGTTCGGTATAGTTTTTTTGTGGTTGTTTTGTAGCTGTTTTGTGTCTGGCTATTTGGTTAGTTGTTTTGTAGTATTTTTGCTGGTTGTTTTGTGCTGGTTGTTTTATGGTTGTTTTGAAAACTGTTGTTCGGTAGTGGCGTTTTCGTCTCGCGTATTTGAATAAGTTATTTATGTGTAGTGCATTTACGGATGTCTCTGCTATAATTACAATCTTATATTATATTTTAAACAATTTTTTTAAAGATGTAAATAAGAAGCTACTAACAAGTATATAGATTAATATATACATAATTTATAATTAGAAAAAACAACAAAGTTTTATTACAATAAATAATTGTTAACATTTATATTTTAGGTCTATACAAATAACTTCTCTATTAAAAACACAATCTTTTAATGGATAACAACAATTGTAACTATACATGGTTTTAACAACACACCGGTGCTACTTGTTCACATTTGAATAAAAGAAAATATAATAATTAATTAGTGAACTATATTAATATTTACATCATACAAATAAATAAACAATTTAGTTGTTAAAAATATGACCTATATATTAATATATGTAGATATAATTAAATATTCAGATTTTATAACTTATTTTAGCAATATAGCCAAAACTAAAACTGATTATTATGTCATTCTTAGTAATCATGTATCCCCTTTATCCATAATACAAATATTTTTTTTAGTTTTTTATTACAGATTCTATAAATTAATAAAATATTAGAATTACTCAAAATAATTTTTAGTATAAGTTTTTAGAAAACATTACTAGTTTAAAACTATTGTTTTATATTATTGTCATTAATTATAATTTAGTATATACAATCTTTATAAAAAAAACTTAAAATAAAAAATGGAAAACAAACTTTTTTATATATTAATTTATATATTTCAATTTAATTTAATTTTGTGTCAAATTTAATATATAATATCATTTTTAAATATAATATAAATATTGAAAATTCAAGTTAATTTTTAATATTAATTATTATTATTAAAATATTGTCGCCCCCGTAATTATAGTTTTCTGGCTTCGCCTCTGTTTACGGTATTTATTCTCTTTGCGCATAAAATGCTGGTGTTTTTGTGGCTGTTTTGTGCTGGTATATTTGTGGTTGTTTTTGAAAATTGTTGTTCGGCAGTTGGCAGTTTGGCATTTTTGTCAAAAATGGCAAACTCAAAATGCCACATTTATACCACAAAACACCAACACTGAACGGAGCCTAAAGTACAGAACAAAAGGGATAAATCATTATCCTAGCATCGAAGTAGGGTGAGAGATTTTATCAATTGTAACTATATTTTTAGGCTAATTTATGAAACGTAAGAGTCACAAAATATATTATATTTCTGTAAAAGTTCATAAAATGTTACTATGTCATTGATCTAAGTAAAAAAGATTAAAATACCCATACCATTTAAAAAGTACTTCTAAAATTCATAATATGCCCCTAATTGTTAAAAAATTTACAAAATTCATAAAAAATTCAAAAAATATAGATACTATTAAAAATATTTAAAAATTAATAAATAAAAAATATATTAAAATATATAAACCATTAAAAAAGTAACTATTTCTTATATGTTTTTGAAAATTATTTAGTACCATAAAAAATGTAGATTTCTAAACACAAATTATACTAATTTATCTACAAATTTAGACAAAATAGTACCATAATTTATACAATTAATTACCATAATTTTATCGTACACTTTAATTATTTTTTCTATCAATTTAATTAAATTGTACCAATTAATTACCATAATTTTACCATACATTTTAAATTATTTATTCAATTTTTTTAGTTTTTTATTAATATTTTGAAAATTATTATTTTTTTATTTATATTTTTAGATGACTTTATGACATAATATAATTTATTTTGAATAAATAATTTAAATTGATAAAAAAATTGAAAATATATGGTACAATTATGGTCATTATTGGTACTAGTTATGGTGCTTAAAATTGGTATAGGATCAATTTTTCTACCAATTTTAAGCACCATAACTAGTACCAATTAATGACCATAATTTGTACCATATATTTTCAATTTTTTTTTATCAATTTAAATTATTTATTCAATATAAATTATATTATGTCATAAAGTCCTCTGCACAATAAATCCCAACTTTAATGAAAAATAAAAACAGTTTATTTTGACTAAATAATTTAATTGGTATTTTAAATATTTTTTATTTATTTTTTATAATATTTGAATATATTCTTATAGTTATCTATATTTTTATAATTTTTGAGTTTTTTGTGAATTTTAGTGAATTTTTTAACACTTAGGGGCATATTGTGAACTTTAAAAGTATTTTGTTAACTAGTAGGGGTTTTTTGTCTTTTTTTTTGCTTCTGGTCAATGACATAGTGGCAGTTCATGGACTTTTGCAAAAAATATAGTGACATTACGTGACTTTTTTTTAAATGGCATTTATGAATTAGCCAAAAATATAGTGAAATTTCATGAAATTTCCCTGATAATGTTATGAACATGGGTAGACTTAGGGGTTGAAAACTCCCTAGTTTTTCGGGATGAAATACAGACATTAGATAATAATAATAATATTAACAATTTAATGGTTAAAATCTAATCAGTTCTTTTTTTGACATTTTTTATTTTTAAAAATATAATATTATTATTAATATGTAGACCTATCAACTACTCTTTAATTTTTTGATTTTCAAAATTCAATTACCTAAATATAAAGTTTACTAAGATATATGAATTCACATAAATAAAGTATATGAATTGATTACATTCTGAGTGCACGAATGTTTAAATATTAAGTATATTTTTTCTAAAGTTAAGTGTACGTGTTTGTTATAAAATGAGTACTAGTTTTTTTATAAGTATTCGACTGATTAGATACTAAGAATAAGAATCTATATAAATAAAATATACAAACTAATTAGATACTAAGTATACGAATGTTAAATTTAGTATACCATTTTAAAAATTTAGTGTATGAGTTCATTATAAATTAAATATACTATTTTTTTATAATTAAAGTATTCGATTGATTAGATACTAAGTTTACAAATCTATATAAATATACGTAGTATATGATCTACTTATCATATACTCATCATGTTATAACACAAATATCTAAAGTACTATATTTGTATACTGTATAATATACGATATTTCATCTACCACTATTGCAGTAAATACAAACAAAGTCTATTGACACTGAAATACCCCGAATTTAAATATAGTGATTAAGATTATTTTAATCCGTATTTAAGAGCCTAATAATGCTTAAGTAATATTGGCGAGGAAAAATAAACCCAAAAGAAATGAAGAAACGCTTGAAAAGCGAAAAATGCTAAATAAGCGTTAAATAACCATAGGAGGTATGAGACCTCGGTTAGCGTATTATATGGATTATAAAGGCTTAATAAGGCCTAAATATTATGTAGAAACAAATTCTTGAAGAAACGGATTCATAAAATGGATTAAAACCACAAACGAACCTTAAGCGCGTTTTTTCGAGGAAACCGGGCAAACGCGACTTTAAGAGGGTTAAATTGACTCGTAACAATTTTGGTCAACCAAATAGTCATTAATAAACATTAATGGAGGTCTTGAACCAATAAAATCAATTAAACAAGAAAATAGTAAAAACTGTAAAAAAAACGGGAAGTTGTGGGGTGAGAGTGTAAATAAACCAAACTAGTGTGTCCACTATTGCAAATAAATTTTAAAACCCTTGTGAGGGCTGTGAGTGAGCCTATTTTGTTCCCCCTCTCACTCTCTTATTTTTCCTAATGCACTAGAGGACAAACTAATAAAGTAACTTGCTACTTTATTCTACTCTCTCTCCTACCCCTCTCTTATTTCTCACGTACTGCACTCCCCTCACTCTCTGATTTTCTCTTCTTCCCCAAGCTGCCTCCCATGGTGATTTTGCAAACCCTCCAACACTCTCCCTCTCCCTTCTCCCTCTTGTTAAGTACTCAAACCTCCACCAAAAATTATAAAATTTGTACCATTGTATTCCTCTCATCAAGGAGAGCATTCCCCCCTTTTCCAAATTCGAAAATACCCAACTTCATCTCCATGGGTTTCTTGCTTTTGAAGATGAAGACCACCATTAGAAGCCCCTTCTTCACCCTGTTGGTCTAAGGTAAAAAGAAATCCGAAAATGCTAGCATTTCTTGCTCTCATTTACAAAATAGAAATTTCTAAGTTGGAGCTTCTATTCCTGTTTGCCCAGCCGATTTTGGCTTCTCTTGGAGTGTGGAAATCTTGCTCTTGTTGCTATTCTACGCCCTCTCCACATACTTGCAAAGTAATGCAATTTCTAAACCCTAAAATATACCTTAAAGCTTAATGATGATTTAAGGGTTAGGTTGTATTGAATTTGTGTTATGTAATGGGCGGTAGCAATAGGAATGGAATTTCCATAACCGGTGGCTTAAGGAAGAGAGGAAAGGAAAGGAAGGAGGAAGGAAGGAAAGAAAGGCTAGAAAGAACAAGGTAAATTACACTCACCTTGTGTAGCTTTTGTATGTGTATTGTAACAGATTTTTAGTAGTTTGAAATGAGTATTGTAAATGGTATTGAGTATTGGTATAATGTGGAAGAAGACCAAAATGTTTTAAAGCTTTAAGAGACATTTAAAAGCTTGTATAAACCTTGAGGGAAGAAATGGTATGTGCAGGAATTTAATGAGTGCTTAGTACCTAGTATATGTGTTGGAGAATTATATATTGGTGCTGTTGGTAAACAGGTGATATGGGCAGCCTTGAATGAGTAAATTGATGTGGTGAGATACTTATAAATGTGGGGAAACTCTGTTAATTTTGGTTAGGAATTTAGTGGACTTAAGTGTTGTTTGACAGAGAGGAACATAGATGTGTTTAGAGCAGGAAATATGGGATCTTCACTTTGGATGTATTTAGGAGGAAGAGGTGTAGTTGAGTAGAATTGGAAATGGTGCAATGGGAAGTATTTAACCAAGTTATGCTAGATTGGGAATCATCTAGCTAGTGGGAAGATGAAAGGAAAAATCTGTAGCATTAGTTGAAGAAACAAAAACTGTAACAGAAGAAGAAAATAGCAGTGGAAAATCTGTAAGTTTACAAATATTGACAGAGGGATATAGAGAGTGGATTAGGCTAGTTTAAAGTGCTTAATCAATGTCAAAACATGCTAGAGTTCATGTGGGAATATTGGCAAAGATACAGGCAAAGGATTGAGGTGATAATAGAGCTTAAAACTGTAAATTTGCAACAGACTGGATTTTGTCCTGGTTTGCAAACAAGTACGCAAACCAGGACCACTCTTAAAATGGGCAGAATACTTCTCTCTCGCTGGAATGGTCCTGGTTTGCAAACAAGTACGCAAACCAGGACCACCTCAAAAACTTGACAGAAAGTAACGCTGAAGGATGCTGGGTTTGCAAACAAGTACACAAACCCGGACCACCTTAAAAATACGACAGAAGGTTTTCTAAGTGATGCTCCGGGTTTGTAAACTGGTACACAAACCCGGACCACCATAAAAACTTGACAGAACGTTCCCAAGTGTTGTTCCGGGTTTACAAACTCGGACACAAACCTGGACCAACACAAAAATGCTACAGAAAGTGTAAAAATGGAATTTTAAGATGGGGAATTGAGTGGTAATAATATTATAAGGTAATTAGGACTTGATTAATGATGTTTAATGGTCATTAAGGCCATGAACAAGCTTAGGAAGTAATTTTAAGTAAGTGACATAAGTAAGGCATTTGGGTAACAAAGAGTTAGTAAGTATAAACTGGGAAACTTCAGAAAAGCATAAGTAAGGTTAATTATGGATAATTAACCACCACTGTATGTATGTCATAGGATTCAAATAGTTGAACACCGAAGGGAGTCGGTGAGTCCAAAGTCACGGTGAAAGGTATGATTTCTTCATGCTCTGTATCCTAACCTGGTTACCCCGATTTGTGTGCTTATTTGGTCACCTAATAAGATAAATGCATGAATCGGACTATATTGCACTTACTTGTGCTTGTTTACATTGTTCTTGATATTCGTCTTGAACAATAGTTTGTATACTTCATGAAATATATGAATGATGATGAAGTGTATTTGTATGTTGTATTGTACTTGTGTATTGTATTGTATTTTGTATGGATGTGTATATGAGCAACGTATTTGTGTATGTGGCTTGAATGAATGACTTCTACTAATTCCTAACTACCTAACTCCTAACGTAAGTATTGAGTAAATTGGAATGAGTAGAAGTCCGATATAGTTTCGGCCACGCGTGAGGAGGAGAGACACAAGAGGTTGGATCCGATTCCTGGTTCGTAAGCTGGTCCACGGCCCAAACCCCTTAAATGTGTAGCATCTTAGATTAGTGAACCAAGTAAATCCCGGTGGTGGGACAGAGTAGTCCCCGGGCCGGAGTCCGACGACTTGACTTGAGTAATTAGTAAGTAAAGTAAAGTATTGTATGAGTAATGGTCTTGGCTGGTGTAAGTCATTGACCCGAGTAAAAATTAATCTCCACCCATTCTAACCCGGGTGGACAAAATGGAGCTAACATGGGTTGTGTAAGTATTGAGTATTGCGTATGTATTGTGTATGTGTTGTATATGTATTGTGTATTGTGTATTGTGTGCTCGGGAAAGGTAAGTAAGTAACGGTTTTGCATGTATGGTTTACCTTATATGTAATGAAGTGTATGTATGTATTCCTTGCGTAAAGTATTGTAGTATTGTATGAAGCATGTATGCATGTATGTATAATAAATGAATTGCGCATGTATTCGACCAAGTGGTCGCGTACCCTCGCTAGTACGCGGGGTATGCGGAAGTCATATTCAGCGTAAGCTGACCCCCTAGGGGAACGTTTTTAGTGTGCAGGTACCCGAAGCGGATATGGTCAAGGTAAGAGACCGGTGGCTACACTTGGATAGTTAGAAGTAGAATGTAGAAGCGTACTAAGTGGGACACCCCTTGTACTTGGAAAGTAAGTAGTAGTGAGGAATGGGTAGGGGTTAGACTCTTAGTGAGTATCTATGAATTGAAAAGAGGTGTTGTATTTGTATAAGGATCTTAGTAAACTCGGTGTAGTATATTGTATTGAACTTATGGAGTATTGTAATGAATGGGAAGTTCTAGTGTTTGATTGGTAATTGGAGTAACTGTGTAGTACTCGGATATTCCGGTCCATCAGGCCGATGCTGTATGTAGTAGTAGTAGTAGCCAGCCTTGTTGGTCACGTGGGTGGCTAACGGCATTGTATCACCCACCGTTGAGTATGTAAGTATCCGCTGCGTGAGTCTGGATTGTATAAGGAGATTGGACGGTAATGATAGTATTAGCGGTAGGGGTGTTACAAAAAGTGGTATCAGAGCGAAGTATCGCTCTGATGACTGGAATACCGAGTTTAGGAATACCGAGTTAGGAATTAGAAGCGTAGGGTTAAGGGCTGAGTGATAGCATTAGAGAGATGCTAGTTAGGAATTCCCGGTGTGCACCGGATACCTACAATCCCAGTCCGCCCACCGCAAACCCCATTGTATAACTTGGGAAATGCCAGCCAGAGAGAAGAAAAGTCCTCTCATACTCGGGGAAACCCGATCTGGCAGTTGTGAAATCATCACATGGTAACAAGAACCTGACATGTAGTAGATTCCAAGACTTGAAGTCCCGGAGATGGCTCCCGGTTGAACAACAATAACCCGCGCTTAATAGCAGTAGGATGAGCACTCCAACCACGAGGAGGCTGCAACTTACAACAGCATGGGGTGACGTGCTTAGCAGTCGCGAAACCTAGCTAGTCAACCAGTAGCAGGAAAGAAGCACTAACTGTGGCAACGAAATGGAAAATGAGTAGTAATGGAACCCGAGACGCAAGTCTACGGGACAGTAATAGCTAAATAGCACCACCAACGTATGCTAGCCGACTAGGACATAGTCGGGAGTGGTTAACTCCGAAACTACAACGCCAAAGAGGTTACAATACCTGGCCGACATAGCTTGCACAACTACAAGGATACCCACGAGATATAATCCGACAGGACTACAAGAGTAGTGCCTAAACAAGCTAAGGCTCAATAACCACGGTAAACCAGTGAGAACAAGCAACAAGGAAAAACATAAGACGAATAAATGGGAGTCTCCAAGGATTGGAGAAATATCCCGATCAATGACAGTCATGTCACATCACGGATGAACTACTTAAAAGATCAAGTATCCCAAACATAGATCAATAAGATCAAGGAAGAGTCAACCAGACTATCAAATACAAGTGGAAACCATACCGTGACCGGTATAGTTTACCCAAAAACCAACAGTACCCGCACTTGCCATGGCAAGTGCAGTAAGAACAGGAGCATGTAAAGGAACTTAAACACGCCACAGGTACATAGTAATGTACCGTGACAGCATGAAATAAACACAGGATCGTGCATCCTAAAATTGGAAGAATGAAACTTGGAAAGGCCTGACGGCCCGACCATTGTACTAAGGACATACCAGACAGCAAGAAGCTGGACTTGGACAAGACCTCGGACATGGCTATGCCATGAAAGACTTCTTTTAACACCGAACCATTGTTTCAAAACCCAAATTTTCTTTCAAAACCACAATCTTTCTTTTAAACCTTGGATTTTAAAACCAAACCAACAAATTACGGTGAGTATCATAGGATGATACAAGAGGAGGTGACAATAGAATACTTCACCTAGGCGTGTGACGAACACTACGAGTGTGCCCAATTACGGGATGTGGGACGACCGCACTCCGAAGGAGCTTGCGGGCCTGATATATAGTCGGGTAAGTGGTAACGTATCAACATGGTACCCCACGTATGTATACATGTAGTGTACGAAGCACAGGAAGTAGTCAACACTCCGTTCTACGGACCATGAGTAAGATCCAACCAGAACAGCTGGACACCTCAAGGATCAAGGAGAAGGAACTCAGTCAAGTAATAAGTATAAAGGACTCAGAGAATCCATCTGAAGATAAGGAATGAGGACTAGGAAGGTGCACAGAGCACAGACTAGTAAGTACAGACAATGGATATGTCTCAAAGACTTCAAGCAAATGCAAGCCGCTGGAAGAGATACCCAGCCTGAACACAGTAAGGCAAATGCCTAGTGTGAACAAAACAATGCTCAACAAACGGGACAGAGCTCCCAAGAGCAATCATAAGATTACCATAAAGTATGATCCATCATCGAAGAGGATATTAAACCTGGTTTTAAGCACTAAGAGCAAGTATAAACGGCCTACCAAGAACGGGAGACGTTAAAACCCGAAGGGGATAACTCAAATACAATACCGTAAGGCGGTATAGTGGACCCATCCTATCATAAACACTAGCCGGATGTAATGGCATAACTAACAACTCCCAGGAGCAATCCTTGAGGGGTGTCCGAGTTAACTACAGTCGAACAGAGCGTCATGAGAGAGCATGGTAACTAGAACGAACATTCGGTTAGGACCCGAAGGATTTCACTTAACAGGAAATACCCTAAAGTACTAAGAAGCACCTATTGATACCATTCTGCCTAAAGGCCTCCTATGAACGGAAGCGTGATGTCACGACTTGCCATGGAGCCCAGTAATACCTCCAACCTATGGGGTATACAAGGAGTGGAAACGTGTATAAGCAGCTTGCAAAGAGCATAGCTTGCAGCAATAAGGCTCATAAGCCATAAACCAACTACATTGGGTAGACTTGAACGGTTGCAAAACCCAACACCATTTAATAACAAGACTTGCAAAAGGTATTGCTTCATACGACAAATAAATCGACAACTGAACCACCCAATTTAAACTCAACGTCATGAGTGGCTCGAAGTAATGGCTACCTCATGTCACTGTCACTAGAGCATCAGTCTAGTATACATTTGACAAGCTTTTAATTTCCCTTCATGCCTTCTGTAGCAATGGTAGCACAGAGGCACAAGAATCATGATAATGCCAATATTGGCCTAGTCCACACTTGGACACTACGGGAAACTTGAGGGAAGATACCTCTCGTTAACAGAAAAACCACCAATGCGGTGATGATGTGAACCCTTAGAAAGAGGCTTCCATCTACCATAGCAACAAGCGTGCGCATGTAGTTATTGCCAAGAAACAATCGAATAAGGAAATGAGATTTCCAAACCACTACGCCTACAAGAGGCTTGGACTGTAAAAGCGCAAAGAGCATAGAGACTCGAAGGAGTAAGTATACTCCATATGCACCCAGCATGCGGTGAACCACTATATAAATACTAACATGGTAAACCAGTCATGAGACCTATGAGTGGAGACAAACCCCTCAACAAAAATTTTCATTTATTAATGATAGAATACTCTTCAATTAGAGAACGGGACCAGAACCCTTTGAAGTTTCTTGGGATGTCCCGGTGGTGTACTACAAAAATAAAACTGCACAGCTAGAGCCTATAACGATGCTCAGCACTAAGGAGACCGTATTGTCAAAATAATCAATGTGGATGCACATTAGACACCACGAATGACCAACGCTCAAGAGAGATTGTAATCCGATAAGTTACTTCATACATTGTCAACCAAGACACTTGGTAAATTATATCATAATGATGAAATAATGGTGAGGTAAGCCTACCTACACATGGAACCTAATAAAATAAAAACATCTCCACATTGGGAAGATAGTAACATTGCGGTATGCTACGACAACCGTCATACATACGAACATAGGAAACCCTCGGTGTATTCACACCATAAGGAAATGGTGCCAATGACAATGATAATGAATAAATATGAGCTACCACAGTAACAGAGACCGTAAGAACGATGTGTACAATGAGTAAGAATTTGGTGCGCAACAAGCGACCGCTATGGGGAAGTAGTTAGATAACGACACGGAGTATAAGTGTGGAAGACAGTCAGAAGTACTCAGTCCTATCACATAAGTGATTTACTGTCAAGCGTTTACGCCTCTGCACTCTGTATGACTGATGTTTTTGGTATTGCACTTGCACAGTAATGATCTAATGGGATAACAAGGAATATGGAAAATGTAAACCGTAGTAAACCTTTCTTTTCACAACGAACATGGCACTAGCCAGTTAAGCAAGCTTAGCAACAAACCGTGCGGCCTAAGGCCAAAGAAGCACGAAAATGTAAAACACACTAACCATCACAGTTGCGAATTCCATCGGAATAAAAGGTGAAAGGAGACTGAAGAGAGTCACTTGGACCGACGCATAGAAATGCAAGGTCATACAAGTAAAGAACACTTGTACTGAACCAGAAGAACTGGTATAATTCAGAAGCTAGTGACAATAGAGGAAGCACTAAAACTAAGTAGTGACTTAACCTCACCCGACAATAAGTCGGAAGAACTTAGTAAATAATCATGGGAGTACGAACAGTATACATAATATTGCCAGAGAGCTGGTTATAAATCTTAAACTCATTGAGTTCAAACAGCGGTAAAAGAATACCACACAGTTAGCACTTGTAGAATAACCAAAGAGCGAATTAAGCACTAAGGTTATCAGGGTCGCGCAGCAGAAGCTAGTGGGCCCTAGCTAAGAAATTTATACACTTAGTAAGTATGAAAGGATGGCTATCAATACCTTGAAGCCTAATAGGCTAGAACCAATTAATTATGAGTTAAATAAACTCATATAGGAATTCTTGTGGCAAGGACTAAACCTTGGTATGGTTAAGACCCTTTGACCAGAGTATATTACATAATAAACCGTAGTAAAGCTAAACTGCTTCAGTTTGCCCAAATTAAGTAAACCATGTATAATAATAACATATGGTAGATTACGTGGGCGTAATCCCTTTTAAGGGGGGTAGAGCGAAACCGCATAATGTGAACTTCATAAATAAAACACATAAACTACAATGTGCATAGCACAAATGAGAAGTGATTAAATGATTGGTACTTATGTTAAATAAACATATGTATTCACTCATATTGTAATTATGGTAATTAGGCACGAGAGATGCAAATACCATAGGACGAATATACCCATCTTGTAACCCCCAGTGTAGAGTATAGTAGTAAGAAGAGTAATGAGTAGTGGACGGAGTTCCACAAGTATTGTATCCTTCAAAGAAATAGTACGAATGATTGAGAGTAGTTGATGAATGAAACCCATGAGTAGTGTATTCCTAGGTATCTTATTGAGAGCAAATGAGGATGATTGGATTCTATAGGATCGTATGTCATAGCTAGAATATTTGAGATAATGTAGAGTAAAGGATGAAAGTACGAAATCGATGAAAGGAGCCATAGGCATGAACCTCGAAGTAAAGTTTGAATAGGTGAACGTAGAAAGTGATGGATGATTGATGGACTAAATTCCATTCCTTGGAGTTGTATGAATTTGTAATCATGACTAGAAGAGTAAAAAGATAGAAAATGGACATAATCAAATTATTTTGTTGTTTGAAACTGATGTGGGAAGTCGAACTTGATCCTGATCAGATCGAGGGAAACCGAACACAAATTGGGGTGGAAAGATAGTTCAACACTGATGCTGATCACATCAGGGTCGAATGATTCTTGAAGCTCCCCTTAAGTGGTCACAAGAATCACACTTAGGATAGAAGTAATGAATATAAATTAGAATTTGGAGCTGTATGTTTTTAGAAAATTTCTAATTAGTAGTGTGAAAGGATTTTCTTAGACATGAGAATAAGGATTTGTTAGAAGCTTACACCGGAAAAGATAGTAGAGTAGCATGTTGTATTATTCCAAGGGCAGTAGGACATAGAGGAGTCCTGCGTCTGGATGACCGGAGTGCCTGCGGGATTGTAATGTGTGTTGCAATGCTTTGGGGATAGCTTTGCACTGTCTGTATGTATAAACCTTGTAATGGAGAACCGGATGGTTGAGTATATGCGGATTGGAGTAATTATGGTCATTTGTATGGTATGGAATGTAGAAACCTGGAGTAATGGATTTGGGAATGCGTAGGAGGAGGAATATATGACTTTGGTATAGACGTATGAATGAGTAAGTATTCTAAACCTTTAACCTCGAACAACTTTGAGGACAAAGTTCTTAAGGGGGTAGATTGAAATACCCCGAATTTAAATATAGTGATTAAGATTATTTTAATCCGTATTTAAGAGCCTAATAATGCTTAAGTAATATTGGTGAGGAAAATAAACCCAAAAGAAATGAAGAAACACTTGAAAAGCGAAAAACGCTAAATAAGCGTTAAATAACCATAGGAGGTATGAGACCTCGGTTAGCGTATTATATGGATTATAAAGGCTTAATAAGGCCTAAATATTATGTAGAAACAAATTCTTGAAGAAAATTCATAAAATGGATTAAAACCACAAACGACCTTAAAGCGCGTTTTTCGAGGAAACCGGGCAAACGCGACTTTAAGAGGGTTAAATTGACTCGTAACAATTTTGGTCAACCAAATAGTCATTAATAAACATTAATGGAGGTCTTGAACCAATAAATCAATTAAACAAGAAAATAGTAAAACTGTAAAAAAAACGGGAAGTTGTGGGGTGAGTGGTAAAAAACCAAACTAGTGTGTCCACTATTGCAAATAAATTTTAAAACCCTTGTGAGCGCTGTGAGTGAGCCGATTTTGTTCCCCTCTCACTCTCTTATTTTTCCTAATGCACTAGAGGACAAACTAATAAAGTAACTTGCTACTTTATTCTACTCTCTCTCCTACCCCTCTCTTATTTCTCACGTACTGCACTCCCCCTCACTCTCTGATTTTCTCTTCTTCCCCAAGCTGCCTCCCATGGCGATTTTGCAAAACCCTCCAGCACTCTCCCTTCTCCCCTCTTGTTAAGTACTCAAACCTCCACCAAAAATTATAAAATTTGTACCATTGTATTCCTCTCATCAAGGAGAGCATTCCCCTCTTTTCCAAATTCGAAAATACCCAACTTCATCTCCATGGGTGTTCTTGCTTTTGAAGATGAAGACCACCATTAGAAGCCCCTTCTTCACCCTGTTGGTCTAAGGTAAAAAGAAATCCGAAAATGCTAGCATTTCTTGCTGCTCATTTACAAAATAGAAATTTCTAAAGTTGGAGCTTCTATTCCTTGTTTGCCCAGCCGATTTTGGCTTCTCTTGGAGTGTGGAAATCTTGCTCTTGTTGCTATTCTACGCCCTCTCCACATACTTGCAAAGTAATGCAATTTCTAAACCCTAAAATATACCTTAAAGCTTAATGATGATTTAAGGGTTAGGTTGTATTGAATTTGTGTTATGTAATGAGCGGTAGCAGTAGGAATGGAATTTCCATAACCGGTGGCTTAAGGAAGAGAGGAAAGGAAAGGAAGGAGGAAGGAAGGAAAGAAAGGTTAGAAAGAACAAAGTAAATTACACTCACCTTGTGTAGCTTTTGTATGTATTGTAACAGATTTTTAGTAGTTTGAAATGAGTATTGTAAATGGTATTGAGTATTGGTATAATGTGGAAGAAGACCAAAATGTTTTAAAGCTTTAAGAGACATTTAAAAGCTTGTATAAACCTTGAGGGAAGAAATGGTATGTGCAGGAATTTAATGAGTGCTTAGTACCTAGTATATGTGTTGGAGAATTGTATATTGGTGTTGTTGGTAAACAGGTGATATAGGCAGCCTTGAATGAGTAAATTGATGTGGTGAGAATACTTATAAATGTGGGGAAACTCTGTTAAATTTTGGTTAGGATTTAGTGGACTTAAGTGTTGTTTGACAGAGAGGAACATGGATGTGTTTAGAGCAGGAAATATGGGATCTTCACTTTGGATGTATTTAGGAGGAAGAGGTGTAGTTGAGTAGAATTGGAAATGGTGCAATGGGAAGTATTTAACCAAGTTATGCTAGATTGGAATCTCTAGCTAGTGGGAAGATGAAAGGAAAAATCTGTAGCATTAGTTGAAGAACAAAAACTGTAACAGAGAGAAAATAGCAGTGGAAATCTGTAAGTTTACAGATATTTACAGAGGGATATAGAGAGTGGATTAGGCTAGTTTAAAGTGCTTAATCAATGTCAAAACATGCTAGAGTTCATGTGGGAATATTGGCAAAGAAACAGGCAAAGGATTGAGGTGATAATAGCTTAAAACTGTAAATTTGCAACAGACTGGATTTGTAACACCCCCAAACTAGCCGGTATATTATTAAGGTTGAAGTTAAATTAACGTCAAATTTTTTTCCTATCATCTACTCAGCAGCGGAAGACAAAACCCTAATGGGGTGTTACCGCCACACTCACCAACCTAGTGAGTGCTAAGGCTAAATACAAAAACTTCAACAACCTTAACCGAAAAATAAATGAAGATAAAAAGTAATTACATCTCCTAAATATCAAACCTTCAACGCAAAGCTATAACCATCTAAATAATTTAAATGAATTGAAGTGGAGTCTATGTCAATTCTCAAACCCACACTCTCACGCTTTACATCCAGGTCAGCTTCATTACCTGCGGTCAGAAAACATAACAACACACAAGAAAGGGACCGCGCAAATCAGAAAGAACTGAGTAAACCCCGTAACACCTTGTCAAATACATTTTGAAAATCCATTTGAGTACAATAAACATCCATAGCCACATAACCAATCAAACAATAGCATCAAAATAAACTCAATCACACAATCAACAATACCACAAACAATTCTGGAATGACGGGAGTCACCAAAGTTCCATAATTCACAAATTCCAATAATTGGTACCACAACAGAGTTGGGACCGATCCAGTTCACCCTCACTCTACTCTAAGTCCTTAAGTGTGCACACCCCCAAAAGTACTTCTGACTAATGGAGTAGATCATAGAGCTTAGCTGCGGTCTGAGACTCAACAGCGCAAATATATAAATTATCCAGAGGCCTTTCCAATTCCAAAGTCAATCTCCCATCAATCCAGAATAAAATAGTCATATATGTAATATCAAAGTTCTCAAATCATTCCACACCATCAATATCGTATACACATAATTTAACAATCACAACCAATACAACTAGTGTCAAAATAGCACACACAATCACAAAGTAAAGATAGGTGAACACAAGGTTTACCTGGAACCCAGACCAAAGTAGACAAATAAAGTGTATCACCAGAAGTCAGCTAACACGTTCCTTTGAAACCGTTCAAATTCTATCATCAAGTAATAATTCAGGAAAAATATTAAATTTACGAATCGTATTTATAACAATTTCACTAACCGTAAGTTCAATCAATGTGTACTCATAAATGCATTAATATTAGTATATATAGTAGAACTATAGTTATAACAAGTTAAATAGGAACAATTCCTGAAAAGCTCCCGCTCTTAAAATTAAGTCACTAAATACGTATCATGATTATATAAATTTAATTAATCCACAATAATAATTTAAACTAATTATACTTAAACTGAGTTAACAGAACCAATTAATTTTAGATTATCATCTAGTCGAAAGTCATACGAAAGTATTTTTGTATTCAAAGAGTATGTTATCATCGTATGCAAGATATACACTTATATATAATAAAGAAATTGATCAACCACCTTTACGTGTGATGATCTGGTGAATGCACAAAACAATTGTCGTTTATTGAAAAAAAACATACATGATGCATCTAAACTTCAATTGAGTTGCTCGGTGGAATAGTATAGGTTACATTGATAAAATAATAATAAATTTTTCATACATTGCTATATATATATATAACAGATGCCGTTAACAGCACTATATATTCTATATAAAAATAAAATTAGTATATTCTATATATATATATATATATTGAATCGTGCAAACTCTCCGAGAAAGAACACGAGAAATAAAAATAACAAAACAGAAACAAAGAACTGTATCATCTGACGCGAGGAAAATTTCTTTCGTGACAAGTGGATTCATAATATTTATACGAGAAGGAAAAGGAGTTGGTCTTTTCCGATATACACTGGGAAATCTGAATAATTGAGAGAACCAGTGCTAATTCTCCACCAGAAATCAATCATTGACGAGGAAAACGAGAAGAACAAGGAAAAAGAATGGTGAAGAAAAGCTTACCGATCGGTTATCTACAGAGGGAAAAAGAATCGATGGCAAAACGTAGACGGCCGCAGCCAAAAGACGACAACGTTGTTTGTTTTCTTTTAGGGTAACAGAGTTTTATATACAAATAGTTGAGTAGGGTATGAACTAATATATAAAGATCAACCGAAGAGGATATATATAATAGATAAAAGATCATGAAATCATAAAATCTGATTTTCTTAGAAGTAATAAAAATACCTCTCTTTTTTTTCCATCTTTTCCATTTTTCAAAATTATTAAATAAAAGTATTTGAATGGTTGGACATATAGACGTACGTGAGAATTCATCAACATATGAAAATAAATTTCTTTTACACTAATTAATAAAAACTAAATAAAATGGATAACTAGTTTTGTAGTAATTAATATTAAAAACTTATATAACTTATCATTTACACAAATTAAGATAAACGGATAGTTCAAGGATAAGAAATCAAATAATAAAGGAACATAAGGTTAACTACTAAATTATTGAATGATTTTTTTTTTGCGCTAGATTTATGTGTATTTCACTCTCACCCCTTAAAAGAAAGCTTCGTCCCGAAGCTGAATGTAATATAAGAACATTTCACTAACTGTAACGATGAATATTTAACTCAAAGCTTTAATGGAAGTCCTTGCTCAAACGAATTTCTTTAAGACCAATTTCTAACTCATCTCTTAACTACTTATAACATCACCAAATGGTTACCACTGTCCAAGCACTTCTATCAACCTTCTCTAATGAAATAATCAATTTCAAGACTACTAAACTCCAAGCTAACTTGTTGATGTTCCAAAATTAGGTTGTCGTAGGATTTGTCCTGGTTTGCAAACAAGTACGCAAACCAGGACCACCTCTTAAAATGGGCAGAATACTTTCTCGCTGGAATGGTCCTGGTTTGCAAACAAGTACGCAAACCAGGACCACCTCAAAAACTTGACAGAAAGTAACGCTGAAGGATGGTTCGGGTTTGCAAACAAGTACACAAACCCGGACCACCTTAAAAATACGACAGAAGGTTTTTAAAGTGATGGTCGGGTTTGTAAACTGGTACACAAACCCGGACCACCATAAAAACTTGACAGAACGTTCCCAAGTGTTGGTCCGGGGGGGTTCAAACTCGGACAAAACCCGGACCAACACAAAAATGTTACAGAAAGTGTAAAAATGGAATTTTAAGATGGGGAATTGAGTGGTAATAATATTATGAGGTAATTAGGACTTGGTTAATGATATTTAATGGTCATTAAGGCCATGAACAAGCTTAGGAAGTAATTTTAAGTAAGTGACATAAGTAAAGGCATTTGGGTAACAAAGAGTTAGTAAGTATAAACTGGGAAACTTTAGAAAAGCAATAAGTAAGGTTAATTATGGAAATTAACCCACCCAACTGTATGTATGTCATAGGATTCAAATAGTGGAACACCGAAGGGAGTCGGTGAGTCCAAAGTCAACGGTGAAAGGTATGATTTCTTCATGCTCTGTATCCTAACCTGGTTACCCCGATTTGTGTGCTTATTTGGTCACCTATAAGATAAATGCATGAATCGGACTATATTGCACTTACTTGTGCTTGTTTACATTGTTCTTGATATTCGTCTTGAACAATAGTTTGTATAATTCATGAAATATATGAATGATGATGAAGTGTATTTGTATGTTGTATTGTATTGTGTATTGTATTGTATTTGGTATGATGTGTATATGAGCAACGTATTTGTGTATGTGGCTTGAATGAATGACTTCTACTAATTCGTAACTACCTAACCCTAACGTAAGTATTGAGTAAATTGGAATGAGTAGAAGTCCGATATAGTTTCGGCCACGCGTGAGGATGAGGAGACACAAGAGGTTGGATCCGATTCCTGGTTCGTAAGCTGGTCCGTGGCCCAAACCCCTTAAATGGGTAGCATCCTGGATTAGTGAACCAAGTAAATCCCGGTGGTGGGACAGAGTAGTCCCCGGGCCGGAGTCCCGACGACTTGACTTGAGTAAGTAGTAAGTTAAGTAAGTATTGTATGAGTAATGGTCTTGGCTGGTGTAAGTCATTGACCCCGAGTAAAAGATTAATCTCCACCCATTCTACCCACGGGTGGACAAAATGGAGCTAACATGCGTTGTGTAAGTATTGAGTATTGCGTATGTATTGTGTATGTATTGTATATGTATTGTGTATTGTGTATTGTGTGCTCGGGAAAGGTAAGTAAGTAACGGTTTGCATGTATGGTTACCTTATATGTAATGAAGTGTATGTATGTATTCCTTGCGTAAAGTATTGTAGTATTGTATGAAAGCATGTATGCATGTATGTATGAATAAAATGAATTGCATGTATTCGACCAAGTGGTCGGCGTACCCTCGCTAGTACGCGGGGTATGCGGAAGTCATATTCAGCGTAAGCTGACCCCCTAGGGGGAACGTTTTTAGTGTGCAGGTACCCGAAGCGGATATGGTCAAGGTAAGAGACCGGTGGCTACACTTGGATAGTTAGAAGTAGAATGTAGAAGCGTACTAAGTGGGACACCCTTGTACTTGGAAAGTAAGTAGTAGTGAGGAATGGGCAGGGGTTAGACTCTTAGTGAGTATCTATGAAATTGAAAGGGTGTTGTATTTGTATAAGGATCTTAGTAAACTCGGTGTGATTATATTGTATGAACTTATGGAGTATTGTAATGAATGGGAAGTTCTAGTGTTTGATTTGGTAATTGGAGTAACTGTGTAGTACTCGGATATTCCGGTCCATCAGACCGATGCTGTATGTAGTAGTAGTAGTAGCCTTGTTGGTCACGTGGGTGGCTAACGGCATTGTATCACCCACCGTTGAGTATGTAAGTATCCGCTGCGTGAGTCTGGATTGTATAAGGAGATTGGACGGTAATGATAGTATTAGCGGTTAGGGTGTTTACAGACACACTTAGTATTTTGAAGCACTGACGTGTCATCAGGGGAAGCCAGGAATTCTAGATTTAAGGGGGGGGGGGGGGGATCTGTTATCTATCTTGAAACCTGCAAATTTGGGTCCAATGCAACACTCAGAGATAAAAGCTCCGTGACATGCTCATTAAATCGTTCTTGCAACGACAGTCAACATTAGCAATAAACACATCAACTCGATAATGATGCTCGACGGTTTTACAATGTATTTCTTATAAGTTCCATTCATATCAGGGACTAGAATGACATGACTCTCATAAAAGGAAAACCAAGTCTTCCAACAATGCTTGCCACTTTTCATCTCTCAATTTTTGGAATCATGTCTTTGTAAAATAAGAGTAAAAGCATTCACAATATCTTCTGACTTCAATTGGAGAGCTTGACAGAGCATGCCAATTATTTTCATAATTTCTCTCATTACTGCATTGCAATCACACAATCAAATGATAATAATTGCCTCAAGCATAAATTGCATCACCTTTTGGAGAAGATGTTGAACCATTAATGACGATGTCATCTAAAACCACTTTAGTTGGGTCCAAACACTCCATCAAGCTACAAATTGATTTATAATGTGAACCTCATCTAATATCTTCAGGCCTTTGCAAGGATCTTACTTATTTGCACCCTTTCCACTTTTATGTTCTTCCATTTCAGTTATGTGTGAAATGTTCAGCAAGCTAAGCAGGTTGTAGTTGATCATTCCCCTTGCAAGAAGAACCAATGACATTTACAATAAAATTCAAGTTCTTGAAAAAGGTATGTACATCATACACATCCTTAGATGCTGCAACTAGAGCCAAATGCAATTGATGACCTAAACAATGTACATAATAATCGTATGAGCATTCCTTCAAAATATAGCTTGTAAACCTTTCCACTCTCCACGTATGTTCTAGCTCCATCGTAACCTTGACCTCGAATATCTTGAACATCAAGCCTATGATATTCCAAACAAGACATTATCTCATTCTCTTAAGTTAAGGCTGATGTGTCTTTCATATGAACTAAGTCCAAAAAAATTTCTCTAACATAACCATTTCGATCAACAAACCTTAAAACAAAAGCCATTTGTGCCTTTTTAGACTCATCTCTACCTCATCAATATCAAGCATAATTTTGCTTATCCGATCTCTTACGCAATGATTCATAAGATATCCTTTTGAATGTCTAGTGATGTATACTTCGCATTTTTGGTGCATTTTCCAATACTACTTTACCACATCCTTGTTGTAGGATGTGGATAGTTTTATCGCTCAAGAAAATTACCTTGATTCCTAATCAAATATTTCATAATGATCTCTGAATGCATAAGCTTGAAATGTGAGCCACTTAACTACCTCGATTGGTGTCTTCAGCTGCAATCTATTACTAATGACTTGCTGAGTAGGTGGCTTGTTTATAATAGTCTCTATATGATAGATAGGTTCTTCAAATCTTCATAGCATCTCAGAGAACATTTATGGTGCAGGACCCATAATTTATACCTTGATGGTTACAAAGGGACAGTCTTTACCAATAGCATCTTTTGCCTCATAATACTCCAACCAAAAGAAGCTTTTAAACCAAGCTGCTTGAAAACGTGTGTTGATGACAACATGACCAAAAATGAATAATTTGATTTCGAAGTTGATAGGGCCCAAGTTTCATGTAAGCTCGCTTTGTCTCATCCCTTTGGTTGATAAGATAATCATAACTTGAAGGTCGTAAGCCAGGATCACGAATCAAGGAATAAATGTTGAGCTTTTCAGGCTCTAACAATTTAATATTTTCACATCAAGCTGATTTGAAGGTGGCTATATCCTTTTGGAGAGGAGAGGGATTAGATATTTCAATCAGCTCATCATCGCATCGTAATTGTTGTGCGTTAGTTTCTAGACTTCTCTTTGGCTTAAAAAATTCATCTTTTTTTTTTACTTTCTTTATAGCGAATCTGAAAAACACATAACATAAACAACGTAAGTTACACAATAAGGAAATACGTAATTTTCACAAGGATAATATAATCATTATAAAAAAATGGCTATAGTATTAAATTCGGTCCCTAAATTTAAAGAAAAAAATCACTCAAAATTAACTTTTAAATTCTAAAAATAATTTATTACATGCAAAACACTAATAACAAATAATTTAAACTGTAAATTTATGATTGGAAAAGAAAAAAACTAAATCAAAATATTTTGGTCGTTCAAATCAAAGCTACAATACAACTAACAAAAGTAATTATCTCTAAAGGTGATACTTTATTCTTTGTAGAACTGCAGTCAAATCCAGTAAGGTACTACACCACTCCTAATAAATTTACACCTTACTCTCACATCCCCTTAGAGTAATTTTCAAAGTCACCCCGCTCACAACTCGGTGCACTTTGCTAAAAAATTTCTATCCACTTTTATCTCTAATATATCATGGTTTGATGGTTTATCACGTCACTATTAAGCTACCCTGTAATTATTACTTCTTGTCACTATTAGGCTACCCTATAATTATTACTTCTTGTATATTGGAAAACATGAAAATATTTAAATATGATAAAATTTACGACTTAAATAACTTTCTAGTTTCCAAAAACACACACTTGAAATACTAAATTAGTACTACTAGATCAAGTCCATATAAAACTATCTTGAAGCACTAACGAGTCATACGCTCATACCGGATATCACGTTACTATTAAACTATTCCATAATTATTGCTTTTGATGTTTTGAAAAATGTGAAAAGATTTAAATATGATAAAAGTTTTATGACAAAAATAAATTTTTAGTTTTCAAAAGCACACCCTTGAAATACTAAATCAATACTAGATCAAGTACTCATAATAGTATCTAACACACTAACATGTCATACACTCAATATCACATATCGTGTGACTATTAAACTACCCGATGATTATTGTTTCTATAAAAATCGTGAAAGATTTAAATATGATAAGAATTTTTGATAGAAATAACTTTTTAATTTTCCAAAACATAAATCATTACCAATCAACTAAAAATAACTAATCATTTATATAATAAAAACATTTATTCAACTAATCTGATTAAGTCCAAAATAATCTGGACCTAGCTAAGAACTAGAGTCAAAATTTAAACGTATTGATTTATGATTCTCTATTTCGTGCAACAGCAAAGAAGAAGCTATTTGGCAGGACGCCAGAATTCCAGTTGGTAAGGCATGACTTGACGGTTAACAATTTTAGTGGCTGAAATCAGAAGAATCTGGTGAGCTTCACCCGATTGAGTGTGACATTTATATCCAGAGTATGTTTTAGTTCTAGGTCAAGAATTAGGCAGAAAACTATTAAATCATTTTGTCCATACATTTTGGATTAGGAATTAAATAATTTTGAACATTAGAGCTAAGAGATAAAAAATGAGAGCTAAAATTAGAAAGTAGGTGATAAAAAATGGTAGAAATTTTATATGGACATCGGTGTTGAGAACTATGATAGAATAAGCAAGAACATAGGCAGTATACGTGGTAGCAAATGAGTTTGAAGTACATTTACAGTAACGCTCGACAAATTTCTCCATAATATGATCCATTTTTCTGAGCCTCTCCTATTAATTTGAAACCCGAAGGAAATGCCTAATTGCTTCTCTAAAATCCATTTTCTCAAAATCAAACGAATCCACATAAGCATGCACGACTCTTAAAGGGAATAGGATGGAGTCGGAGGTTGAATTACGACAGATGTGGTAGGGGTTTGGGGCGAGTTAATCGCAGATCCAAGAGCAGATTCAGCATCGTCGGCCGCCATGGTGATCGGAAAAAAAATGGGTGTTAACCCTATGCTAACTCTGATACCATGATGAAATATCATGTAAATATCTCATGTATGATAGATGGATTACTGTTGTATATATATACATTCATAAGTGGACTGAGGCTTAGAAGCCTGTCTAGAGAATAATGACTAAGTGGGCCTAATTGTAATATGATAAGCCCATTGGGCTATTAACGATCACCCAAATAATCATCAATCATAGTAGGGTTTAGACCAACAACATCTTCAGAAACGCAACAATTTTTCTGGGTAACCACCGACCTTTTTGGTGTTTATCAGAAATTCAACACCTTTAGCAGGATTCCGGTTGTAAAGTGAAATGCCTTTCTGAAGCTCCAACTTGAGCTCTATGTTGCTCCTGTTCAAAAAATAAATAAATTATTGTAGCTTTTACCGGCCTGCTCGAAAGGTTCTCCTGCCAACTGACATATTCGTTTCTCTTGTGCTGCTCTAAGATGTCATGCCATATTTTTCAATATCTGTGACCAATACATCATCATTCAATTAGCACAAGTTCAGATTATTTGTTGTATGTCTCAAAATTGAATGCTTCAGTACCTGTGGTCTCTGAAGTAACTATCAGATGATGGACATTACTATCCAAGTGCAGTGTGACTATTATGAATGAACTGCCATATGATCCATAATCCCTTTTGTTGTTCACTTGTCTAATCCAAGAGTAGCATTACTAATTTGGCTGATATGACTGGCATTGTGGTTTGGCGACCTTACTATTTACGCTGTTGTCTACGCCTCTGGTCATTATTTTGTTTTGTTGTTACCATCGGTGATTCTGTTCATTCTCTTGTTGTTTATGCGCCTTTAGAGAAAGTGGAGGCATCAGCTACAGCCACTATAGGTTTATGGGCTTGACTTGTTTAAGTAACATTTTGTTCTTCATGAATGCTAATGCTGTTAACTAGAGCTTCTTATATCATACAACTTCAAACCACAACTAACTGCACTATTAATTATTTCTGGACTGACCAGTTCAAACAGTTTTTTGGTTCATCGGTGGGTCTTCGTGTTTTACATGGCCGATGGCTTTTTCCCATTGGGTTTTATCTAGGGAGGTTTTAGTGAGGCCCGATATTTGCCACTCACCTTTTTTATAAAATGGCTTTAAGCCCTAATTATCAAAAAAAAAACTGTTAACATGATTTCAAGGTATTTGCTCGACTCATTTTCTTCACTATGGCGCGGACGTAAGAAGAGAACAAATTGGGGCACATAGTAAGTACTTTATTGTTGTTCCAATGGACGACCCTCATAATCAAGCTTCTATATCTTCTTCTCTTCCAGTACCATATGTTATGCAACCGAATCATCAAGATTAATCCTGTGAGCAATTGGATATTTTGATAGATGTAGATGAGAGAACAACATGGCCGAAAGTGATGTTATTGATTGAAACATGGAGCCGATCTCATCCTTGGCCATTGATTTGAACTATTCCCCTAAGGATCTATGTGATGTCGAAGGTGTACAACAACTTATGGATGATGACAAACAACGTGAGCTTGCTCTGCAGAAACATTTTGAGGTTATTAGTCTTGTCAATATCTTTTTTTGTTCTTAACTGACGAACGCCAGTTAAGGTATTTAAAGAGCAACGTGTAGTTATCTTGGTTTGGGGTAAGAGGTATTACATTCTAATGGTTGGTGCTTTTTTTTTTGTGTTTAATCGACAGTGAGAAACTTTTGATTTGTGGTACTTCGTAGATTTTGCACTGGGTTTTTACTCACGATATCATGGTACTTTGTTCAAAACACATTTGGTATCCCATCGACTTATGTTGTTAATAATTATAATTTTGTTAACGGTGCTTTGATTTTTTACTCACGGTATCATGGTACTTTGTTCAAACACATTTGGTATCCCATCGACTTATGTTGTTAATAATTATAATTTTGTTAACGGTGCTTTTAAAATTGGTTAAGGTATTAAAGTGTATGGTGTAGGTATTTTGCATTGGGGCAAGAGGTGTTAACTTAGTCTTACCAAGTTGTGGTATAATTTTGTCCGGAAGGTTGTATATGTCCAACCATGTAACTTATTATTTACTCATGGGGGTAGGTGGCAAAAAGTGTACTTATTTATGATGTATTTGCAGGGCTAGGTGATTTGACACCAAAAAAATGAAGACTACTAGCGAAAGTTCGAATTTGCCTCTGTGGTAAGCTACATAAAATTTTCCATTGACTACGCAAAATCCAATGTGTTTGGTGTGAAAAACAATATGGTACTCTTGGATAGAAGACTAAAATTGAAGAGTATGAGTTTTTGGTTTGCAGTCGTGAAGGTTTTTTCAAAAGGAAGTAAGAATGATCCTAAAAAAAACAAACTACAAATCGAAAACAAGTTGCAGACATGGATGTCACAGTCAAGAAGAAAATAGGGCATTGTCAAGAATTGGGTGCAAGACGCACATGTACTTTAGGAGAAACCCTGTCAAAAATGTATATTACATACAGAGATGAGAGGATGATCACAATCACACATTTGTAGATAAAAATGAAGCATTCATGCTGCCTTCAAACCGTTCCTTAACTGAGGCGCAAATGGTATTTGCTGAGACTGCTCAACGTGCTGGGATAAAACTACGGTCATCATATGAGTTGATGGCCATACAAGCAGGTGGTAGAGATTGTTTGGGGTTTCTTATGCAAGATCTAAAAAACCATCTAAGTCGCTAGAGACAAAAAAGTATGAAATACAGTGAAGGCACAATGTTATGGGAGCATTTTAGAGAACATGGATTTATATCCCTGTGTTTTTATTATTACGTAGAAGTTGACAGTGAAGGGAAGATAACAAATATATTTTTAGGCCGATGAACGTATGAGAATGGATTATGCGTACTTTGGTAATGTTCTCACACTACATTCCATACAAACAAGGCATACTGTCCACTTTGTAAGTGCATACAACTTACATGAGTAATTGATTCATTTATACATTGTTCACTCTTTACAGTAATTCTTCGATGTTCATCTGCGCATGAGTGTTCATCGGTTTTAATCATCATAGAAAAACTTGCATATTTGGAGCTGTGTTGCTTTTCGATGAATCTACTGAATCATTTATCTGGTTTTTCAAGACATTTTTACATTGTGTGAAGAATAAGCACCCATTGACAAAATTTACCAATCTTGACGCTATAATGATTGTTACTATACCGACTATATTTACGGATACGTATCACAGGCTGTGCACTTGGCAAATTATGCAAAAAGGTATTAAGAACCTTGGATCAAAGTTCAATAGTGAATTTTCAAGAATATACAAGATGATCATGTATGGCGCTATAACCGATGTAGAATTCGACAATCTATGAAAATACACCATTGTTGGTTTTGTCCTAATGGTGGTTCTGATGGACATTGGTGGCTTAAAAGGATATATAAAAAAAGTTTCAATGGGCATGACCTTGGACGAGGCAATATTTTACTACAGATATTCGATCTACTCAACTTGTTGAATCCTTTAATGCGACAATCAAGGACTTCCTCCCGTCAGACCTTCACGTTGATGAGTTCTTCATGCATTTTGATCGTATGGTCCAGAATACAATGTTTACTGAGATGCAAAGTGACTATAATACAATCCACAAGTTGAGGCACAATAGTCATTCCCCTAGGACAATTATGAATCACACAACAACATTTGTACACTGACAGGATGTTCAATGTGTTACATGACCAATACAACCAAATTTTTGCATATCGTGTTGTCCCCGTTGGCAATAGTCTGTTCACATCAATGAAAAGATTCAAGGTTTACTATAACAGTGTTGATGACCACGATATAATCAGAGATGTTTTATAGACACAAACAACTTGATGCTTTAATACTCTTGTCGACTGTTGATTATTTTGATATTTTATGTTGTCACATACTGAGAGCAATGGATATTCTATCTACTATGGGTTATGATGGTTTGACGACAATACCAGATAAATACATACTGAGAAGATGGAGGTTGAAGTCAAAGAATGGCAAACAATACTAAAAAATGTGTGTTAATCTTGATGGTAATTCAAGTAAACATGACCCCATCAAACGATGGTGCTTAGAGTGTTGATGCTATTTGGTCAAGCTTGTACTCGTCTGGACTACTATGAAAAAGTTGCCCATAAAGTTGACCGTTTATGCAAAATGATGGATGATTTGATTACAGAAGATAAAAATGTAGCCTCATCCTCTAGTGCAACAGGTATGTATCGTGACGTGTTGTCATGAGTACATGTGTGCTTCTACAAATTTGCACTTGTTTTACATTTTTTAATTGTTGTAGGACAAACATCTGAAGATACACCTGTTCCAACACTCCTAACTGTCGGAATTCATAAGCGAGTAGAGTTTAGGTGAGGAAGAAAGATAGGTAAAAGAACGAGGTGTTAAACTGAAAGCTCATCGAAGTTGTTATTCATACTACCTCCCATGTTTACAACCTTAATCTATTTATAATAAGGAAAGAAAATCTAATCAGAATCTATCTATATCTAACTAATATTTATCTAGAGAATTAACCAGATGTTTGACCAACAGAAAAGAAAATAAGCATGAGCCCAAACAGTATAAATTGGTCCAAGGCCCAACTAGAATATGAAAGCCAAAACAGATGGACTATGTAGTCCAATACTAACACGTGATACAACATAAAGTCGAGAACGAGACTCAAAAGTGTTGTTGAGATGGGAAGATTAGTCATTAAGAAAAAAGAATGAATTAAGAATAGTGATGATTGATATAGTCTAATGTTCGTTTCGTTTCAGTAGTATGGCACCATGCACTAGTTGTTTCGTTTTAATTGAGTTAATGTAATGGATACATGGTGTAACATTTTAGCCTTATGTTTTGTTTATGTTTTTGGTATTTTTTGTGCATTATAAATTCTAGGGAAATTTCATGAAATGCCACTATATTTTTGGCTAATTCATGAAATGCTACTAAAAAAAATAAAGTCACAAAATGACACTATATTTTCGTAAAAGTCCATGAAATGCCACTATAGTCATGATTAGATGGAAAAAGACAAAAAATACCCCTACTAGTTAACAAAATACTTTTAAAGTTCACAATATGCCTCTAAGTGTTAAAAAATTCACAAAAAATTTAAAATACAATAAAAATTTAAAATAATATATAAAAATTTAAAATATAATAAAAATTTAAAATAATAAATTTAAAAAAATAATTGAAATAGAAAAAATGAAAATATCATAAAATATAAAAACAGATAAATATTTCATTTAAAAAAATTTATTTAGTACCACAAAAGATTATAGTGTTCTAAACAAATTATTTATACCAATTTCTCAACCAATTTATTCTAATTAAGTACCATAATTTTACCATACAGTTTTTAATTATTATTTTCTATCAATTTAAATTATTTCTTCAAAGTAAATTATTTTACATTTTTTAACTTAAAGTTAGATTTTTTTAAATTTATATTCGAGTTTGTAGATAACTTTATGACATAAATATTTGTTGTTATCGAGAAAATATTATGTCATAAAGTCATCTGTAAAAGAGAATATAAATTTAAAAAAATTCCAAATATTAATTAAAATATTATAATAATTTGAATAAAAAATTTAGATAGGTAGAACAAATAATTTAAAAATGTATGGTAAAAATTATGGTAATTAATTGGTATAAATTATGGTAATTAAATGGTATAATTTATGGTACTATATTGGTCTAAATTTGTAGAAAGATAGTATAAATTATGTGTTTAAACTTTATATTGTTTTATGGTACTAAATAATTTGAAAAAAATCTAAGAAATATTTACTTTTTTCATGTTTTATGATATTTTAATATATTTTTATTTACTTTTATAGTTTTTATAATATTATAAATATTTTTTTATAGTTATCTATATTTTGGATTTTTTAAATATTAGTGAATTTTTAAACACTTAGGGGCACATTGTGAACTTTAAAAGTACTTTGTTCACTAGTAGGGGTATTTTTGTCTTTTTTGTTTCTGGTCAATGACATTGTGGCAATTCATGGACTTTTGCAAAAATATAGTGACATTTCATGACTATCTTTATTTTTAGTGGCATTTCATGAATTAGCCAAAAATATAGTGGCATTTCATGAAATTTCCCTAAAAATTTCATCCCAATCGCTGTCAACTTTCTTGTAAGGATGTCACCCCAAAGTTGCACAAAAACATTGAATTATAGTGGAGTTATGATTTTTTTGCAAGTTTGAGCATTTATCTTAGTGACTTCTGGACATCGAAACGATTTGAAATTTCACAGGCATTTAGTGTGTATGTAGAAGTGCAGGTCTTCAAAATTTCAGCCCATTCGAAGACAATTTACTTGTAAGGATGTCACCTGGAAGTTGCACAAAAAACAATGAATTATAGTGGAGATGATTTTTTTCGCAAGTTAGAGCATCTAGCTAGCGGCTTCTAAACATCAAAAAGATTTAAATTTTACAGACGTGTAGTGTGTATGTAGAAGTGCAAATCTTCAAAATTTCAGCTCAACTGAAGACAATTTACTTGTAAGGAAGTCAACCCGAAATTGCACAAAAACATTAAATTATAGTGAGGTTATGATTTTCTTTTTTGCAAGTTTGAGCATCTATTTTAGTGGCTTCTGGACATCGAAACGATTTGAAATTTTGAAGAATAGCACTTCTACATACACACTACGCGCCTGCAAAATTTCAAATCGTTTGGATGTCCAAAAGTCACAAAGGTAAATGCTCAAACTTGCAAAAATATCATAACTCCACTTACAAGTAAATTGTCTCTGATTTGGCTGAAATGTTGAAGATCAACACTTCTACATACAAAACTACACGCCTGAAAATTTTTAAATATTTTCGATGTCCAGAAGCCGCTAAGATAAATTCTCAAATTTGCAAAAAAAATCATAACTTCACTATAATTCAATGTTTTGTGCAACTTCGGGGTGAGTTTCTTACAAGCAAATTGGTTCCGATTGGGCTGAAATTTTGAAGATCAGCACTTATACATACACACTACACGACTACAAATTTCATATTGTTTCGATGTTCAGAAGTTGCTAAGATAAATGCTCAAACTTACAAAAAAAATCATAACTCCATTATGATTCAATTTTTTGAGAAACATCGGGGTGGTATCCTTACAAGCAAATTTGCTCCGATTGGGCTCAAGTTGAGAAGATCATCACTTCTACATACACTCTACACGTTTGCAAAATTTCAATTAGTTTTGATGTCTAGAAGTTACTAAGATAAATGCTCAATTTTACAAAAAATCAAAAATCCACTATAATTCAATATTTTTGTGCAACTTTGGGGTAACATCCTTACAAGCAAATTGACAGAGATTGGGCTAAAAATTTTATGATCCGCACTTTTATATACACACTACACGCTTGCAAAATTTAAGAGCATTTCATTGTCTAGAAGTCATTAAGATAGATGTTCAAACTTGCAAAAAAAAAAATCTCAAATCCATTATAATTCAATATTTTGTGCAACTTCATAGTGACATCCTTACAAGCGAATGTGATGCGATGGTAATAGATTTTGTATTGTGTAGAAGTTTTAGTTTGTAAAGTATACTGTAAAGAATTGAGAGTTCATGTATATTGCCGTATAAGAAAGCGTGTATCTTGTATATATCTTTCTATCAGTACATCTATATATAAGTACTAAAGATAAAACTGCCTAGATAGAAAATCTAGAAAATCTAGGAGATCTTAACAACTTAACTTTAAACAAAATATAAATCCTAACATATATAATCAGCCTTTGACGTCAACGATCCTATATATGCACATGCAGCAGAAAATCCAGGGCTCAGTTTGGTATCTAAATTCAATGGCAAAGGGTTTCTCGGTTGGAAATTCGATATGGTTACCGCACTCAAATCCGAAAATAAATACGGGTATGTAATTGGTAAAATCGAAAAACTAGAAGAAACAAATACCATTCGTTATGAAGCTTGGGAGAGGTCCAATTCCTTGGTTGCGTGTTGGATCAAAAATTCGCTAGGAGCTGATGCGCTTGTTAGAGTTCGGTATTGTGATGACCCGAAAGAAATTTGGGACACTTTGTGCGAGCGTTACCAACATAGTAACCTCGCTGTAATTCACAGCTTGAAGCGTGACCTCGCAGAAGTTAGACAAGGGAGCGATTCAGTCACAGAGTATTTTAATAAGTTGAAGAAGATATGGAGTGAGCTCGAACAGGCTCGACCGCAACAAAAATGCACTTGCAACGGGTGTACTTGCGGTGCTAACAAATCAAATAAGAAAGCACTAGGTGAGGACAAGCTGGTGCATTTTTTGATGGGTATCAACTGGGATTACCTTTCGATTCGTGGTCAGATACTTGCAATGAAGGAACCGCCTAGTCTTGAGAGGGCTTTTGCGCTTGTTGTTCAGGAAGAAGAGCAAAGAGGAGGAAAAGCTGCTACAGAAGATGCTATGTCTTTCTATGCTCGTAAATCTGTCAACACAGAAAGTTCTAGGAACCCTAGCGGCAAGGGTGAGTATGACAGGAAAAAATTGGAGTGCAATTTCTGTAAAAAGACAGGGCATAATTTTGAAGCTTGTTTTCAACGATAAAGTGCACCTACTGTAAGAAGAATGGGCATCTCGAAAGTGATTGCTATCACTTGCACGGCAGAGACAACGTCCTTGCCCGGAAAAAGAAAGTTTTGCCAACAATGTCAAGGTTGAGAACTCAGTCGAACAGAATTCACAGGACGGTGGATTTACAACACAGAATTCGCAGGACGGCGGGTTTACAGCCAGACAAATCCAACAGATTGCAGAAATTGTTCGAGCAACAACCAACGCGTCAAAAACAGAAGAAACTAGCTACTGCAATTTTTCGGGTAAGTATTCCTACTGCCTCATGAATTCGCACAATAGTTTTGAAAGAAAGTGGATTATCTATTCAGGGTCTACAGACCATATTTCTGGAATTGAAACTGCATTTGAAAACATGAGAGAAATACGAGAAGGGAGAAGTGTAGTTCTACCTGATGGGAGGCTTCGAACAGTGAAATTTGTTGGAAGTGTGAAGCTGGATGCTGAAATTTTGAACATATGCACTTCCACATACGCACTAATCACCTGCAAAATTTCAAAGTGTTTCGATGTCTAGAAGTTGTTAAGATAGATGCTCAAACTTGCAAAAAAAATCTTATCTTCACGATTAAATACCATTCTTTTTATACTCAACCCAAAATTAAAAAAATGTTTTCAAAGACCCGTAACAGTTTCTGAAGAAAAAAAATCCGAAAACCGCACCAGGCCAATGCGGTTTCTGGTCAATTTTAGGAAAAACGCCACTTTGATGTGGTTTCTTAGTCACATTTTAGCACTTCTGCGTCATTTTATTGAAGTTTGAGGAAGATAATCTCCCATGGTAATAGCTCCCAGTTAGCCTTACAAAACTTTCTTCTACAATTAGCAATATGGCGTCCGATTGAAAATTTCACGAATTGCTCACAAATTTATAGCAGTAATTATAATAATCAGAACTCAAAACATGGGCCCTTGCATAAGAGCATAACAACACAAATAAAAAAAACTTAACGAGAAAAATTCAGGACTACATAACAACACAACAATACAAAATACTAATATCTTGCTGCCCACACAACCCAAATGCCCTAGTGAATATAGCAGAACGTGAAGGAAGTGTTGCGCAACGATCAAAGTACCTGCAGAAGCAAAATAAGCAATACTCTAAAAATGCATAAACTTGTGACAACAATGATAAAGTCATTGAAAATGATGGTTTGATGAGTATCTAAACTTATTTTTTCTCAATCTTCTCTTATATCTTCTTCTTCTTTTCATTTGTGACTTTTAGAAGTGGATAAATGAAGTCATGTATGAGAGGAGTATTCTCATTGTATCCATTTAGCACACTTGATGACCGTCTAATCTTAACAAATTCTTTGTCGCCCATGACTCACCCCATGTATGTTTGATTACCTAGAATTTCACTCCTGTTGATCCCATCCCCCACGATCATAATGACATCTCAATCTGTCAAATATCTCATATTTGTCTATTGTTTGTATATTATCTCCAGCCGGTGAATAATATATTTCAGATTGTATTAAAACAAATTATAATTAGTAAACCATCAAAATAAATATACATGTCTAATAAGCTAAATCACCACAGTCTCACCGATTTCCACTTCGGGAAGCTTCGATGGATACACATATATTGCTGCACCGACTGGATGTTTGTGAAGTATTGTTTTAAACTTTGTTTCAACATCTAAAGACCTGGCAGTGCTGTCAAGGATGACATTATGTGACACTATCTTTATGATGGATTCAATAAGACCCTCATATGTTGGCTTGATCAGACAAAAATAAATAAATAAGTTAAAATTATTAATTTAGTGTCTAGATAATTGAAGCTATGAAAATTGAAGGGTTACCTTTTTGCAATCTTGTTTGATTGCTTTATAACCACTATAATCATCTTCTGTGCATATACCATTTTCTTTACTCCACACCTAGCCTCTATTAATAAAAGTAGTGTAGCATTTCAATTGTTCGACCTTGCAACAATCAACCAGTTGTTGTACCGTGAATTTGATTAATGGAAGTTCTGATTGTGCTAAATAAATGTTGTACTGAGAATGAACTAAACCAACATCCACAAATGCCCACAAAAATCTATATGAATATCATATAAAGGACAACATTAAAAAAATATAATTACATATTGATAAGAAATACAATAAACTAATATTATGTATGAATGATACTACTGCAATCTTGTTGGTCTGCAACTTTCCTAACACGTCAAACTTAGCTAGACGGCGCCAATCAAAGTTGTCCTCGAATCTTTTTTTTTACATGGCTCACGTTTTTGCTGTGGAGTGGCAACAGAAGAGGAGAAGAAATGTAGAGGAAAAAAAATTGAAAACAAAGCTTCAACGTCTTCACTTCTAATACCTGTGTGGTTTATCCGTTAGATAGTCTAATTAGAAGCACAATAAACAGAAAAAGTGATAAAGTAAAGCACAGAGGTTGCGAAAATGGACTATTACTATGAGATCTAAACTCCTCATATATATGTATGTCATTTTACTCTGATGCCATAACATCATAATATTTATAGACATTGAAACGTTTTGAAATTTTACAGCCGTGTGATTTGTCTGCAGAAGTACGGATCTTCAAAATTTTAGCCTAATCACAACCAATTTGCTTGTAAGGATGTTACCCCGAAGTTGTACAAAAATATTGAATTACACTGGATGAGATTTTATAGCAAGTTTGAACATCTATCTTAACAACTTCTAGACATCGAAACACTTTAAAATTTTTACAGGCTAGTAGTGTGTGTATGTAGAAGTGCGGATAGTAAAACTTTCATCCTAATCGCTGTCAATTTTCTTGTAACAATGTCACCCCAAAGTTGCACAAAAATATTGAATTATAGTGGAGTTATGATTTTTTTGTAAGTTAGAGCATTTATCTCAGTGACTTCTGGACATCGAAACAATTTGAAATCGTAACTCCACTATAATTCAATGTTTTTGTGCAACTTTGGGGTGACATCCTTGCAAGTAAATTGTCTCTGATTGGGCTAAAATTTTGAAGATCTGCACTTTTACATACACACTCAATGCTTGCAAATTTCAAATCGTTTCAATGTCCAGAATTCACTAAGATAAATGCTTTCAAATTTTACAGGCAATTAGTGCGTGTTTGGAAGTGCATATGTTCAAAATTCAGCCCCATCACATCAAATTTGCTTGTAAGGATGTCACCCCGAAATTGCACAAAAAATTGAATTATAGTGGAGTTTTGATTTTTTTTGCAAGTTTGAGCATTTATCTTAGCCACATCTAAACATCAAAACGATTTGAAATTTAGTAGGCGTGTAGTGTGTATGTAGAAGTGACGATCTTCAACATTTCAGCCCAATCGGAGCCAATTTGCTTGTAAGGAAGTCACCCAAAGTTGCACAAAAACATTGAATTATACTGGAGTTACGATTATTTTTTTTGCAAGTTTGAACATTTATCTTAGTGACTTCTGGACATCGAAACGCTTTCAGTGTTTTTGTGCAGCATAGAGATGATATCCTTACAGCCAAATTGGCTTCGATTAAGCTGAAATTTTGAAGATTAACACTTCTACATACATTCTACACGTTTGCAAAATTTCAAATAGTTTCGATGTCCATAAGTTGCTAAGATAAATGCTCAAGCTAGCAAAAAAATCAAAACTTCACTATAATTCAATATTTGTGTGCAACTTTGGGGTGACATCCTTACAAGCAAATTGACAGACATTGGGCTAAAAATATTATGATCCGCACTTTTACATACACACTACACGCTTGAAAATTTTCAAAACATTTCAATGTCTACAAGTCATTAAGATAGATGCTCAAACTTGCAACAACAAAAAAATCTTAACTCCATTATAATTCAATACTTTTGTGCAACTTCAAGGCGACATCATTACAAGCAAATTTAATGCGATGGGGCTGAAATTTTGAACATATGCACTAATTGCCTGTAAAATTTGCTTGTAATGATATCTCCCCGATGTTGCACAAAAATATTGAATCATAGTGGAGTTATGATTTTTTTGCAAGTTTGAGCATTTATCTTAGTAACTTCTGAACATCGAAACGATTTTAAATTTAGTAGGCGTGTAGTGTGTATGTAGAAGTGCAGATCTTTAAAATTTCATCCGAATCGGAGCCAATTTACTTGTAAGAAAGTCACCTCGAAGTTGAACAAAAACATTGAATTATAGTGGAGTTATGATTTTTTTTGCAAGTTTGAGCATTTATCTTAGTGACTTCTGGACATGGAACGATTTGAAATTCGCTGGCACTTAGTGTGTATGTAGAAGTGCAGATCTTCAAAATTTCAGCCCAATCGGAGACAATTTACTTATAAGGATGTCACCCCGAAGTTGCACAAAAACATTGAATTATTAAAGATTTATGATTTTTCACAAGTTTGAGCATCTAGTTAGCGGCTTTTGAACATCGAAATGATTTAAATTTTTTGCAGACGCGTAGTGTTTATGCAGAAGTGTTGATCTTCAAAATTTCAACTCAATCGGGGACAACTTACTTATAATGATGTCAACCTGAAATTTCAGCATTTATCTTAGCGGCTTCTAGACATCGAAACGATTTTAAAATTTGAAGATTAGCACTTCTACATACACACTACACGCCTGTAAAATTTTAAATCATTTTGATGTCCAAAAGTCACTAACATAAATGCTCAACTTTCAAAAAAATAATAACTCCACTTACAAGTAAATTGTCTACGATTGGGCTGAAATGTTGAAGATCAACACTTCTACATACAAACTACACGCTTGCGAAATTTCAAATCTTTTCGACGTCCGGAAGCCGCTAAGATAAATTCTCAAATTTGCAAAAAAAATCATAACTTTACTATAATTCAATGTTTTTGTGCAACTTTGGGGTGAGTTTCTTACAAGCAAATTGGTTCCGATTGGGCTGAAATTTTGAAGATCAACACTTATACATACACACTACATGACTACAAATTTCATATTGTTTCGATGTTCAGAAGTTGCTAAGATAAATGCTCAAACTTACAAAAAAAATCATAACTCCATTATGATTCAATGTTTTTGAGGAACATCGGGGGTGATATCCTTACAAGCAAATTTGCTCCGATTGGGCTGAAGTTGTGAAGATCAGCACTTCTATATACACTCTACACGTTTGTAAAATTTCAAATAGTTTTGATGTCCAGAAGTTACTAAGATAAATGCTCAATTTTGCAAAAAATCAAAATTCCACTATAATTCAATATTTTTGTGCAACTTTGGGGTGACATCCTTACAAGCAAATTGACAGAGATTGGGCTGAAAATTTTATGATCAGCACTTTTATATACACACTACACGCTTGCAAAATTTCAGAGCATTTCGATGTCTAGAAGTCTTTAAGATAGATGCTGAAACTTACAACAAAAAAAAACTTAACTCCGTTATAATTCAATATTTTTGTGCAACTTCAGGGTGACATCCTTACAAGCAAATTTGATGCGATGGGCTGCCCAAAAAATTCCGAAACCGCGGTATCCGACCGAAACCGAAGTAAACCGTACCTGTTTTCAGGTTAACCGTACCGGTTCTTGTGGTACGGTTAACCGAACCGTGTAAATTGACCGGTTTCGGTTTCGGTAACGGTATTGAATTTTCCAAAACGGTTAACCGCTCGGTTAACCGTGGTTAACCGATTATATAAATAACCAAAATCTTCAAATATTAATGTTCACTTTATATAATGATTAATGTTAGCTATTGGGGGAATATGCACAATATTATATTTTTGTCACATGTGTTTGATTTGTCACTCATGATTTAGGTGAATGATCAATGTTGTACTATAATATTAATGGTATGAGTCTTATCAATAATTAAAAAAATACACGGCTATAAGGTTAACCGATAAAACCGAACCGAACTAAAGGTTAACCGAAAGCGCTTAGCCAAAGCAAAATTAGAATCAAAACGGAAGACTTTCAAAACAAACATAAGTCTAAAACAGAACGAAGCTAAGCGAGATCAAAACAGACACTTAAGCAGAGGAAGACAAAACCAAGTCAGAAGCTTTACAATAAAAAACTTTTAAGACGGAAAGCACACAACAGACCGTCAAACACAGACAGAGTAGAAGGAAGCACATCACTTTACCAAGACAAAGGCGGGACCCTAGCTCACAGCCCACACATACAAAAAGGGCAAAATACCCAAGGATCAAAAGATCCATCGACAACGCAGAAATGGTCAAAAGACCAATGGGCCTGTCAGCTCCAGAACAGAAATGACCCGAACACCAAAGAACCCATCGGTTCCATAGAAACAGAATGACGTCTACGTAGGATGCTACACGTTAACCCGACCCAATCAACCACGGCTCAGAATGCACAAAAACTAGGAAACAGAGGCTTAAACATTCAGAACATAAGGTATTGTGAAAAAGTAATACCAAAGCATAAAGCTTAAACATATCGAAACAGAGATCATAGCTGAAACAAAAGTCTTTAAGCCAAGACTAGCAAAACACGGAAAGCCAAACGAAAACAAAATTCAAAATCATACTCTTAAATTCATTCGAAGGTTATTAACAAAATAGAGCACTTTTGGAACATTAATACACATAAACACATGCTAAAACATGTCAAAACAGATAGTACACACCTAGGGGATCATAACCCTGCAAACAAAAGTTAAAACCTAGCTCAAACGAGCATTTTAGGAAAAACGGAAGGGGTGTCCGCACATATGTTCAAACCTACAAGTTCGGACGCACGCCGTGACACAAAACTGAGGTGTCCGAACGCACGCCGAACCGCAAAAATACACACGTCCAGACATATGTCCGAGTCACAAGTCCGGACGCATGCCCAGTTTGTAAATATAAACACGTCCGGACTTACAAGTCCGGACAAAGTCCGAGAAAATTCTTACGAGGTGTCCAGACTCCAAGGGGCGCAGCGAAAGAAGCTTGGCAAAGACGGAGAGGATAGGAAAGATTCTTCAACCTCAACCGAATAAAGATCGGGATCAGAATCCGGAGAAAGAGAATATGATATCCCGGATCAAAGGGAGATCCTCAACGTAAGCATTTAGTTCAGTATCAGCAAAAGCACCACCTAGTCTCCGGGCTTGCAATTTTTGGACACAAGTTGAACTGTAAACCCATACATGTCCGGCGGAAGTCTGGACAAGACACAAAACAAAGAGAATCTGAGATGTCCGGACGCAAGTTCGGACGGAGCAAAACTGTAAAATTTCTAGTGACGAACATAAGCAAAACTAGAGGCAAATCACCATTGAAATTTATGGAGTTCTTTACTGCAGAATACACAAATCGATCGAAACACACTCCCACGGAGGTTTAGCAGAGCAAAACGTAATTCCAAATCCACCATAAATCATAGAACAAATCAATCAGCATACACGGAAACAGGAGCAAAAACCGGAAACCCCTGTGGGTGAACACACATAACCGAATCCATGTGCCACCTACCTTACATCCGTAGCAAAGCACACCTCTTCGAACTCCACTTGGCAGACTCTTCAAATCTCCACTAAAAAACAACAATCTTTTGACTGAACAATTCTGGAATAAAAAACAGAATCAGGAATGGAGAAGGGAACAAACTGAGAATAAAACCTACCAATTCATGAACCACAAACCTGATGGAAAACCGACAGAAGACCGAATTCCCCGAGTAAAATCATCTCAACAATTAATCAAATGAGAGTAGAAGGAGATGAAGGGAAGGGCAAAAAAGACGTTGGGAAGGAGAAGCAGAGCGGAAGTTAAGAGAGCACAGAAGGAAAGAACGGGATATGAATGTAACACCCCTAAACTTAAACCTGTAATGACGTCATAACTCGTAGCATAATAAATAGCGAATCGCAGCGGAAAATAAAACTATCTAACCTTGGTGTTACACGCCGTCGCTCACCCTTGTGAGTAACAAGGCATCCTTACTCTTTCCAACATTACACTTCTCACGCTGTGATGAACAGATACTGAGCACTCTAATTATTACAACCAATACCAACTAAATGAGCAACTAACTGAATACAACAACTCCAAAATTAAATACATAACAAATCCACAAGTGTTTATAAAAACACAGCGGCTACCCTGTTCCCCGCACTCCGGCTTGTGTATTCTTCAGAGACCTGAAATGTTTGGCCCAATGAAGGGCTCAGCAAACTATGCTGGTATGCTAAATGTAGTCCTAAGTCTTCTAGATTCCTTAAGTCGTTTTAGCCATCTTGATATTAGATTCTTTACATGAAATACCGGTTTACAATAATAACAGTAACAACTGTAAACACTTAACAAACACATAACAATCCACCTGTAAACGCCAGTGTATAATAGTACACAACATTAATAATCACACAACAATAACCACACAACAACAAGCAATAATCACACATTAGTAAACCATAACAATAATCAAACGAGATACACGTATTAAACTGTACTTGTTAGTTAGTCACTTGGCTCTTATCCTTTAAACCAAACATTTAACCTTTTCCAATTGATTTCCATCTCAAGTGTCATGATAAGACAAACCTTAATAACCTGTGAAAATGGACAGTGTGTCCCACTGGGTTCCAAAGGAACCGTTACCAGTAGACCTTATGGCCCTGGATAAATATATGTAATGACCGATCCGGTCGAACCTGTGCACCTACGGCAGTGCCCTCCGCCATCCCCGAATGTGGCTGATGGATTTTGAGTGACTCCCTTTTTTTTGAGCCCCTCATAGTGATCACAATGCGCAACCAGAAGGTCGAAACGATCTGGATTCCTCTCTTTATAAGTTAGCCCTTTTTGTCAGTGACAAAGTAACCAATCCTTGAGTTAAGACTATAACAGTTGACCCTTGTTAGGTTCAATAATACCTAAAGGTCAGTTAGTCTCTTTTTTTTCAGTTTAGATGTATAAACTTTTAGTCATAAGACATTCGCGTATAAAACACAACGCAACAGTTTGACAATCCCACATTCAATAACATTCACATAAAATCATAGATATCGTTTTCAAACATTTAAACACACAATGTCTGGACCTCAGGATAATCCTTAGGACATTCAGACCACACAATTAACATACCGTTCACCGTGACAACAGCTAGCTTGACAGTTCACGCTCTAGTAATCTTTCCCGTACGCTGTTATTTATACATACAATAACGGGTAACATTAATACGACTGTCCACTAAATATTACAGTACTGTCTCTACAGAGTTTATTCTCGTTGTATAATAACTTTGTATGTTATTTACTTTCCCCTGTTATTTTAACAGTGGTTCTAGATAACCTACCAGTTCATTATTTTATGTGAAGCTCACATGTGATAATGAATTATCATTTATACAGTATATCTTTACCTCTTTAAATACATACTCATAATTATTTCCACTTAACATTTATATCATGTCATCTAGTTATTTACGTTAAACCACCTTTATTTCAAAACAAATAAATAATAATATTCCATAATACATTATGTTAACTAGTTGCACTTCCTTTTCTTATTAAGTACAAAACCATCTTATTAATTCTATATTTATATAACATACCCAACAACTTAAACAAATTACTAAAAAAACATATATTCCGGTAATCATAACTGATCCATAACTTTTCAACTTCCCAAATAACCGTATACTTTTTAATTATTAGATACCCATGTTATTTTCCGGAAATTGTAAAACAATTATATTAACTTCTACAAATGCCAATAACCTTATACTTTTATAATTCACTAATTACCCACATTAACCTTTGTAATATTAATTAACCACCTTATTTTTTTACAAATCACCAAATACTCTTATTATTTTGGTTATTACAAATTAATCCCACCAACTTTTACAAATTACTAATTAAGCTCATAAGCTTTTCGGTTTAATAATATAGTTTCTATTTTTACACTTTTAACCCAAAACTTTATATAAGTTACATATTAACTTATAATCTATAGTTTAAATATTTTATTTCTTAAAATAACCCAAGTAACCCATATCTTTTCTTAAATTGCATTTTCGCCCACATTAATTTTCTATCTTTCATATATACTTCCATAAATTACATATTCACCCCAAAACTTTTATAAATTTAATATTTTATGTCATAAATTATTTTAACCCAAAGTTTTTGGTCAACACATTGACCAAGACTTAATTTCACAATTAATACTTTATTAAACCCATAAAATCATAAGTAATTCTCGGCCACACACTAAATTTCCCAATAATTACAAAATAGTCCCAAAACTTTATAAATTGTTATTTTAACACTTAAACACTTATTTAAATTCACCAAAATTCATAATATTAATTCCTACCTTATGTTATACTATAAGTATACCCAATCACCCCTTATATTCTCGACAATTAGTATTTGTATCCCAAACTTTTCAAAAATTACATTTTAACCACATAACTTTATAAACTTGTCATTTAAATACTTGTAGCTATTTTTAATACTCCCAAAAATTATAATATAAATTAATATATTTATATATTTCAGAAACTCACCAAAATTTCTTCACCAGCCATACACACTTCACGGCTCTTGACTTCGATTTCCTTCCTTGGAATTACACCCCTAACTCACGGCAACATATGGGGAGATTAAGAACCCATGCGGCCTTGTGTTTGCTGGGTTTACAGGTGTTCTCGGTTAGCTTGTATTTAGGAGCTCCTTTTGGTGTGTTTTTGGTGTCGGTTCTAGTTCAACCAAGAGGCAGGAGTGGAGCCTCCAAGCGTGAGCACAAAGTGCAGGAAAATGGGTGGTAAAACGACAGTTTTTTTTTCTTGTGTTGCTTGCTCCCTGCTGCTGTACCGAGAGTGCAAGGGAACTCTTTTGAGTTATTGCTAATCTTCCTTCCTGTTTTAGTCGAATGGAGTTGGGGATGAGCTGTTTATCTTGCTGTTTCAGTCGCTCCAGTCAAGAGAAATGAGAAGGGAAGATAGGTTGCTGTCCACGTGAGAAAGGAAGAGAAGACAGGAGGGACAAAAGGTTATTGTAGTCTTCTCTTGTCTCTGTTTGTAGTGTTTTATCGGTGGCATAAGAGAAGGAAAAAAAAAAGAACTGCATTAGCTTGGTTCCCTTAACGTCTCAGCCAAAATGAGAGGGAAAGATGAGTTTACTGCTTCAACCGTAAGTGAAGGAAGGGAGCATGTTACTGCAGTCTGGACATAGAAGGATGGAAGGTGGTGATCTTTGCGGTATTGTGGAGGAGAGAATGCGCTGTAGTTGCCTGTTGGGTTTTTCTTTTCTTCCTCTTCTGGTGCTGTTGTCCGAAAGGGTGCAGGGAAGGAGGTTGGCTCATTTGTTTTGCTTTTGCAGGCACGATCATCATTCAACAGTGGGAGCAATCAAGCAGCTCCTGGTCGTGTAGGCTCACGGCTCCACTTTCAGTAGTGCCACGACTGATTGCTTCACAATTGAGTTGAGCATCTTCTTTGTTTATATTAGATGTTTAATGCTGTTAATTATTCTTGTTCATCCAGGTAGGTAAGCTCGGCTGCAGTGGAGTATTAATGGAGCTACACCTTCCCCACAATGCAAAGCAATAGGCTATAAAGGAATGGTGGAGGTTATTTGGAATTTTTAATGACAAACTTGCTTGTTGTTTATGATTATTGGACTACTAATGATGCTTATCTGTTCTTATCCTTGCAGGTACATTCAGATATTGTGGAGCACTTCTGCAGCTCCTACCATGAAAGCTCACGGCAGCCACATGGTTAAAAGAGGTTTGTTCGTTTTTTTTTGTTTTCCTAAAGGCTAGACAAGGTAAGTTGTCATCTTCTTTGTTGAATTATTAAGCTTAATTAATCTGCTAACCTTGTCTTCTTTGCAGGGGTGTTCGGCTGGGATTGAAGTGGAGGCTCCACTTCTTGTTGACGTGCGGCCATGGTGGAGATAGCAGCATCAATTTGCTAGACTTTTACGTAATGGGTTTGCTAGATTGATTTATAGCTAATCTATCTATATTCTTTTGCAGGTGGAGGTTGAGCTGGAGCATTAATCGACTCCATTTGAGGTAGTACTCACGGTAATCAAATTGTTAATGGGTTGCTCTTGTTTATTGTATTAGTTAATGTCTTTAAGCCTTATTAGATTAGTTAGTATACTCATTTTCTTTTCTTCTTGTAGGAGGAGGTGTCGTACAAGCTGGACTGAATTAGCTCCACGCTTTTGTTGAATAATAACAGTACTAACTATTGTCTACTTGTGCAGGTGGGTCGGCTGGGTGGACACCATCCATTTTGGCTTCTTCTACCATTGCAATAATCGGCTACAAGAAGACTAGTACTAGGCTTTTATTAGTTTGATTAATAATATTACTTGTCTTATCCCTGCAGGTTAATCGGTGGATGAAGACTCCCCTAGGTGACTGTACATGCCTAGCACATATTAATATGATGGGTGACAAGATGAATCACCATCCTATAACAAAACTTTACATTAAACTAGCTAAATTGCCCCTTGATGTCGCATGGAATGGGGACCAAGTGGAGCAGATTTTTAACTTTATTTTTGTTACACTAAATTGTATTAAGACCATACTAGTATGTGTAATAGGTTCCAGCATTTAATTGGTACATTTTTATTATGATAAAAGATGAAAGTTTTAAGGTAAAAATGCTGATTTTAGGTACCTTTTGACCTAAAAAATCGCCCCCATAAATACTATGAGTTTAGTACTGCCATCAATTGATTTAGATGGTCATTTTATCCACTTTTAATATTACTAACTCGTGGCTCCTCAAAAGCTTCAAGACAATTGCGTTAAAACGAATTTTTATGGCACCCGAAGGTGCGTTTTTGTGCTTTAAGGATTTTTCTGAGAATTAATTAGTCGCTATGACTTCCAAGTGTTTATTGACATTATTTATAGTCAATCATAATATATTAAGGTGTTACATTAAATTATATGGGGTTATATAAACTTGTAACTCAATTTTCGGACTAAAGGGGCACTCCCGAGGTAAAAGGAGCGTTAAGAAATTTCCCCCGAGCTCTTTGTTTATTTTTAAAGAATTAGCTTGGGAATTCTCTTTAGAATAATTAATAATGATTTTAGGAACTCCTAGAATAATTTTTATAGGGGTTCGTGCCACCTTGGCACTCCTCCTAGGCATTCCCGGGCCTTTATGGGGCCCACATCGGGTACTTCCGAGAACTTGTATATTTACTCAGCTCTAACTGAGAACTTGTATCTTAAAGATCATAAAATGATCCTTGGTTAAATTCATATAATGTCCATAGCTTATATAATTGTTTAACTTAAGGTCGGGCTTTTAACGCTCGTTCCTGACCTTAAGGAGTTTAGGTGCGTTTTTAACGCCCAAGTGTTTATATGTTTTCTTAGGGTTTAATAAACCCCCATATAATATTTATAATTCCTCAAATAATATTTATTTACTTATATTTAATTATTTAATTGTTAGGGGTATTTCAATGAAAGTCAAGAATGAGGGAAAATAAAAATGAATTTGAATTTAGAAAATCCCTTTTCCTAACTCCTTAAGTAAATAACAATGGAAAAGTCATTTCTAACCCTCCTTCCTCAAAACTAATATGAATGACCAGAATAATGTCATAAGCTGACTAATATAAGATTAGAATAACATGAACTCCCTTTGCGAACCAAAAATAAAATAAAAAAAATCTGGGGCACAACATGCTCAGTGTTTCATCAGGAAAATCAGGGTATTCTGTTATGTTGATGTTGGTTTTTTATATCTTGCCTGCTAGTAAACAATACAAATGTCTTTACGAATAGAATTGTTTTCATCACCTTGTCTGGATTTTACAATTGTACTTATCAAACAGGTGCAAGGAATTAATTCAGTTTTTGTGGTGTATGCCTACATTCATTACGGTATTTATGCATAAGTACATATTGAATAGGGGCTTGGTGCTCCATCAGGAGAATCATGGTATTCTATTTTGTTGATGTTGGTTTATTATATCTTGTCAGCTAGAAAACAATATAAATGTCTTTAAGATAGAATTGTTACCAACACCTTGTCTTGTTTTACACCTGTACTTATTGAATAGGCGCAAGGTGTTTAGTTTAGGTTTTGTGGTGTATGCCTATGTTAACGATGATATTTACGCATAGGTATATATTGAATATGTGCTTGTTATTTCATAATTGGATTCGTGGTATTCTGTTAAGGGGTGTTGTTAGTGTATTATATCCAGTCTACTTGAAAACAATACCAAAGTCTTTACTAACACAATTTGTAAACTTTTGCTGGTTTGAACAAAATACAAAAATGTTGAAGAAACAAAATGTTAACTACCCAATGTTTGGTATATAATGGAAGTTTATGAGCATTATAAAGTGTAAAACCACTTCAAAAAGATTAACCTGCACCACACACCCAAAAAACACCATAGGAAAGTTAAAACGTTAAAAGGTTTATTTAGGGTTTAAAGTTTTCCCAAACTACAAAACCTAAAACTCCATCGAGTCAGTTGTGACATTATAAATTTCATGTATGGTAATCTTTTTATTCATTCTGCACATCATATTGTTGCAACTGAGTTAGCTAACCCTTAACCCTGAACTTCAAACCTTAAAATCAATCTTCGACGTTTTAGGTTTCCTAGGGTGGTTTAGGGGGTGTGGTATAGGGTAATACTTTTGGAGTGGTTCTACACTTTATAATGTCGCCTCTAACTCAACAGTTTTTTAGGGTATGGCGTTTAAAGTTTAGGGTCGTAAGACCCTAAACGCTAAACTTCAAACCCTAAAATAAACCTTCGACGTTTTTACTTTCCTATGGTGTGTTTTAGGTTGTGTGGTGTAGGGTAATCTTTTATATTTATTCATCACATAATATTGTTGTCACTGACCCGACTAACCCTTAACCCTGAGCTTCAAACCTAAAAATAAATCTTCTACGTTTTACCTTCCCTAGAGTGGTTTAGGGGGTGCGGTGTAGGGAAATCTTTTTGGAGTTGTTTTGCACTTTATAATGTCGCCACTAACTCAGCAGTTTTTTAGGGTTTGTGATTTTGGGTTTAGGGCCGATAGACCCTGAACCCTAAACTCAAGCCCTAAAATAAACCTTCGACGTTTGAAATTTTCAAGGGTGTTTTTAGGTTGTGTGGGGTAGGGTAATCTTTTTTTATTCGTTCTGCACATTGTATTGCTGTCACTGACTTGACTAACCCTTAACACTGAACTTCAAACCATAAAATATATGTTCGCTGTTTTAACTTTCCTAGGGGTAGTTTTATGGAGTGTGGTGTAGGGTAATTTTTTTGGAGTGGTTCTGCACTTTATAATGTCGCCTTTGACTCGGTAGATTTTTAGGGTTTGTGCTTTAGGGTTGTTAGACCCTAAACGTTGAACTTCAAACCACAAAATAAACCTTCGACGTTTTAACTTTCCTAGGGTGTTTTGTAGGGTATGTGGTGTAGGGTAAACTTTTTTTATTTGTTATGCACTTCATATGTAAATACCGATGTCTTTACGAATAGAATTGTTGCCATCACCTTGTCTGATTTATATACAGGTACTTAATGAACAAGTGCAAGGTGTTTATCAGATATTTGTGGTGTATGGCTATGTTTATGACGGTATTTACACATTGGTACATATTGAACAAGTGCTAGGTGTTTCATCAGGGGAGATGTGGTACTTTATTATATTGATGTCAGTTTATATCTTGTCTGCTATAAATCAATGCCAATGTCTTTACGATTGGAATTGTTACCAACACCTTGTCTTGATTATTATATGTGCTTATTGAACAGGTGCGAGGTGTTTTATTCAGGAATCTGCGGTGTATGACTATGTTCATGACGGTATATAAAAATTGGTACATATTGAACGGGTGCTAGGTATTTCATCAGGATATTCATGGTATTCTGTTACATTTAGGGGTGTGCAAACGGTTAAAACGGATATCCTTTAACCGAAGTTTAAAATAAAGTACGGTGTTCGGTTATAACCGAATTAACTGAATTTAACACTAATATTTGTTTTAACCAATAACTTTTTTTGTTATACTAATAACCGTTAACTCCTGATAACCGAAGTTCCTGAAATAAACCAAAATAATTGCAAGTTCCTTGAATTAACGGAAATAACTGAATTCCTAAAATACCGAAATAACCAAACTTCCTAAAATACCGAAAAAATCGAATTATGAATTAACCAAAATAATCAAAACCTAAACCTAATCGAGTGAGTAGCAACTATTAGATAAAATTAGGGTTGAGAAAAAAAATAAAGTTTATAAAAATATTTTTATAAAAGTTTGTTATTACGGATAAATGGAAATTTGATTTTCAATATCCGTTAGCCGAACCAACTTTATTACGGAAAACCGTATTAACTGAAATAACCAACTTTGTAAACCGTTAAAAAATACGGTGATCGAATCCGAAAACAGACAGTTATTTTGGATAACTGAAAATAACCGCCTCGTTTTGCTCACCCCTAGTTACATTGATGTCGGTGCTTATATGTCGCCTGCTAGAACAATACTAATGTCTCTACGATTAGAATTTACCAACCCTTGACTAGATTACACACAGTACTTATTGAACAGGTGGCAAGGTGTGTTAATTCAGTAATTTATGGTGTATGACTATGTTCATGACGGTATACATATTGTACCTATTGAACAAATGTTTAGGTGTTACCAATACCCTGTTGGTTCAGTGTGTTGATTGAGACTGAACTTGGTAGGGGACCACGGTTCGATCCCACCCACGGCTATGGGAGGGGACTGGAACCTATCCTCCCAGAGCCATCCCCGATCCGGAGTAGTTCAAATAAGGCGAGAACCGGGCGGTTCAAAAAAAATGTTAGGTGTTTCATCAGGAGTTATGGTATTCAATTATATTGATGTCGGTGTATTATATCTTGTCTACAAGAAAACAATACCATGTCTTTACTATTAGAATTGTTATCAACACCTTGTCTTGATTATAAACAGGTGCTTACTGAACAGGTCCAAGGTGTTTTATTCTGAAGTTTATGGTGTATGCCTATGTTCATGATGGTATGTAAACATTGGTACATATTGAACAGGTGCAAGGTGTTTCATCAGGAGATTCATGGTATTTTGTTATATTGATATCGATGTATTATACCAAGCAAGCTGCTGAATGCCAAGAAAAACAAAGTTCATTTTAACTGCTCATGCCGCAAAAAGGAACACAGAAAGCTTGGCTGTATATTAGAAGGATTTTATGTCAGTCTATGACAAAAGAAGAAAAAAAGATTCCTGCTCCAAATCTTCATAAATTGCTTCTAAATCGATAGACATCTGATCATTAGTGTTCAAAAGTTTGGAATACCCAATCCTAAAAGGCATGATCATCTCGAGAAATCAATTGAATCGAACCACAATTAAGTATAGCTTGAGCAAAGCAAGTCAAACCCTACCCAATACAAACTTTAATCATTAGCACTTCTCTAATCACAATATCAGCGTAATTGTCAGCCAATACTTGCTTCAACAAGAGACAGTCTTGGCTACATCTTACTGTTGCCAAATGTGGCTACATCCGCCGTGCAGGTACATTTTTTCCTTTTTTTTCTTTTTTTTTCCCGCGCGTGCATCTCCGACGCTTTTATTCTATTTTTCTTTTTTTTTTTTTTCCCTTTTTTAAAGATTTTTTTATTCTTTTTTTTCTATATCATAAAACTTTAATGTTGTAACTTTTAACTATAGTCTAAAATGAAAAAAATTATATCATTGTTCATCTAAATTCAAGCTCTTCAAAACAAGACCATCATGGATATATTTTGATAACTTTTTTAAAAAATATTTTTACATGAATGAAGCATAAAACGTAAAAGAAACTTGTACAGATGGTCATACAAACTTGTACAAATGTTCACTAAAACATGTACATCCTCACTTAAAGACATGTACATTTTCGCATTAAAAACATATAGATAGTCATATAACCTGTACGAATCATTAATATCACTAGTAGAAAAAAGGCCTTTTTCGGCCCCCAATTTCGGCGGTTTTTAATAAGAACCGCCGAAAAAGAGTGTCGGATGATGTCATTTTCGGCGGTTCCTATATAAAACCGCCGAAAAAAATGACTCATTTTCGGCGGTTCCTATATACAACCGCCGAAAATGATGTTTTTTTTTAAAAAAAAAACATTTTCGGCGGTTGTATATAGGAACCGCCGAAAATGAGTCTTATTTCTATACCCCCCGAGCTCGAAATCACTGTAAGTCGTATTTTCATTTCGAGTTCGCACCCAAAACACCCAATCGCCACCAAATCGCCACCAAAATCGCCTCCTTTCAATCCGTCGACCGCCGCCTTGCCTCCGACTGCCGTCGCGCCGCCCGTCGCCGCCCGTCGCCGCCCCTCCAGCCGGTGTCGCCACCTGTGAAGCTGCGCAAGTTAGGGTTAATTTAGGTTAGTTTTTTGCAAATTGTAACTTTCGAATTTTGGTTGAATTAGGTGTTAATTTGTTGTTTATATGTTATTGTTGATTGATATATGTCATATGGAGTGTAAGTTATTGATTGGTTTAATTGGAAATACTACATGTGGTGAATTTTGAAAATAATCTATATGCTCGCAAGGTGTTCGATGAAATGACTTAACCAATTTCAGTGACTTTTTTTGCTATTTTACCATTGTTTGTGTGAATTGTTGACAAGTAAATGACATTGGTGAATATCGTATAATTTAACATTAAAAATGTTAACTAATTGTACTAAGTTTGTTGATAATTATTAATTTTTACATAACTATAACTATTATACTCACTTCTAATTTATATAATTCTTTACATCTATTCGTTTTACATCATCTTGAGATTATTGAGCCATTTTTTGAGAAACACATGACTGCACTAAGAGCTCAATATCCTGGGAGGAATATTATTTGGTTGGTAAAGGAGCAAAACAAGACCTTCTGTTCATGGTTTAGAGATCATGTCATGAAGATTGCATCACTAGAGCCTGATAATGTAAGTGAAGAGCTCCGTTGGTTAGCCTTGGGACCTGGTTCCACTTGTATATCTTATGAAGGGTATGACATCAATGGGTTCACCTACTGGACAAAACGGCAAGATGATCGATGTTTAAACCAGAATAGCGGGGTTAAAGTAGAAGCAACAACAACTGAGTATACCAGAGGTGATCCAGCTTCAACGATTTCAACGTCGAGGTTGTATTATGGATTCATTGCAGATATTTGGGAGCTTGATTATCAGTTTCAAAAGTTTGTTATTTTTAAATGCAAATGGGTGGATAATAGAAACGATTATCGGGTTCACGATGGGTTTAACTTGGTTGATTTATCACGCTTGGTCATACACAAGATCCGTTCATATTTCCCAAGGATTGTGAACAAGTATTTTACATAGAAGATCCCATCGATTCCAGGTGGTCAGTTGTATTACCAGGGAAAAGATTTGTCAACATTAATGCTGATCAAGATGTTGATGATGATGAATTAATGTTCGATGAGACACCACCTTTTTCTACCAGTATTCCTGTCACAGACATTGTTGATGTTCCAGACGATGTAGTGTATACTAGGTCTGATCACGATGAGGGTTTATGGGTTGAAAACCATAAATGATGTGTTCATTGTTAGGTAATTAAAAATATATTTTATTGTTTGTTTGTTCATTAAATAATTTGTTGGAATAATAACGATGTCTTATTATGTATTGATTACATTATTTGTTGTGGTTTATTGATATACGGTTGTTTATCTTTGCAGATAGTTAAATGGATGATATGGATGACCCGGTCGGCGAGCTTTTGACAGAGGCATCCCGACCAAAGAAGAAGAAAACACATGGAGGGAAAGGTCACAAGTCACAGGCCCGAGCTGATGAGGGGGGTAATGGCGGGGATGAGATTACTCCAGTCTCTGTGCCAGCTGAGGACACAGAGGCTGGACCTTCTGGATCACAAATCCAGCTTCCTAGGACCGTAAAACCTCGAGGTCCGACGAAAGCTCTCAGATCAAAAAAGATTGAATCAAAGCCGTTACAGTTTAATGTGTATCTACAGCCGATTGGGGAATGGGCTACAGACTTCACTACAGAGCTAGGCATCATTGTGCGAGAGTATTGTGATATTACTCTCACCTGGCCTCAAGTTGATGAAGGACTAAAGAGACAGATGTTTGAGATCGTACAGGTAAATAAACAATAGTTAAAGTATTATTTTGTATAATTTGTAGGTATCCATCACTAACATTTGTTTCATTTATGGTAATATGCAGAAACGATATCAAATACCAGCAGAAAATGAGTACTACTCCATGGTCAAATCAATGATGCGCAAGAAATTTGCAGATCATAAGCATGATCTGGTTAAGTGGTTTATCACCAAGAAGCTTAAGAGGCCGGACGGCGACACACGCCAACCCTGGGAGATTTACACACCAATAACCAAAGAGAAGTGGCAGGAGTTCTATGATAAGAAGATGGAGACAAAGGTATTTATTAACTATTAAATAATTAATTATTATATAAATATATATTTTTGAGGTACTTATATTTACATATATATATATATATTTGGTCATCTTAATTGTGTGTTTATTTGATAACAGGAGTACCGCGAAGCCCAATCCGCGAATGCGAAGAAGAATGAATATCATCACGTGTTGGGTGCGAAAGGGGTTAATAGAAGAGTGCCTGAATGGGTGGCAGAAGGAGAGTTGCCTTCAGATATGAGCACTCTTGATGAGCACCAGCTACGGGGTACGTTTTGGAAGCTTTCACGTACTAAGAAAGACCCGAAAACTGGAGAGCGTTTATATCCCTTCGAGAAGACGAAGGAAATTGTTGATAAGATGGTAAGTACTTTTCTTTACTTTCAAATTTTTTGACAAATTTATTTTATCATCTTAAAAATTATAATTAACTGCTTTCTACATTTCATTATAAAGGGTGAGCTGAATGAACAAGTTACCCAAGGGACTTGGGTACCTGATCGACATGATGACCAGTTGTCTCGTGCACTTGGAAAGAAAGATCATCCAGGCCGAGCTGTGGGGTTAGGGGGTGTTAACATAGGGATAAGAAAATTTTTTGGTAACCCCGGGTCAAGGAAAGGGAGTACTCAAGGAGAAACAATTTCTTACGAGCAGCACATGCGTGCCATTAATGAAATGAGAGAGCAGTGGAAGAAGGAGGTCTTTGATGAAATACGTCAAGGCAGTCATGCATCCCAGCCATATGTTCCTCCAAGACATTCTGACCCTACTCCTGGTGGAATGTACACAAGTGTGGATTCCAATGACCAGTATCCTTACGCTTATGTACAGGTAATTTTTTATACCTTTAACTGTTCTATTAGTTGTCATATCTTTTATTACATATTTTTAGTTCAACATCTACTAATATGATGAAATTGTAGGACCCGTGGAACTGTAACCTCCTGCTTCCATACAACAATGAAGACATATGTGTCGCGGAAGGAAGGGTGTACCAATCAGGCCCTGATGACGTGACCCATGGAATACCACTGAAGCCGTATCACGGGAGAGTCTCTGTGGACGAACCGATTTATACGGTTCCTGATCTACCACTCCCTGTACCTACGGAGGAGTACAGCACAGTTCGGTCTGCAAAGGGTGCATTCGTTCAGTGGCCCATTCGTCTGATTCGGAAGTGTGTGAAGGTATGTCTAATACTAACCACTAGTGTAGTTATTATTGTTCATTACATGAATATAGTATGTGTGGATGCTCAGTTCATGACTAGTATTGAATGTCGGTTGTAAATAGGCATTAAGAAAGAAATCTGGATCTCCTGAGAAAAAGATTGGATTTTTTTGGATCTTCTGAATACAGAGCATCCACCAATGTTGTAGAATGTAGAAAGAGAAATTTGGTGGACGATTCCGTATATGCACGCTTGGGGCCAAACATGAAAGCTTGCATGATCTAATCCGCGACTTCCCAGATGGCAGAAATTCTATCCTACTCACTTTTGACGATGAACTTCTTCACTACGGACGATCTGTAGAAATCCACATGTATACGACTGATGTTAAGGACATCATACGATTTGATTGGGTGCCTGTTGCAGTGATGCATTCATTTATTCTGTAAGTATTAGTTTTGTTTTATAATTAAGTTATAAATTGATGTCTTGAAGCAATGTTGATTAATTTTATGTCTTCTTATTTATGAACAGGTTTTTGAATGACAAAATGCAATCTTTTGGCCTTACCAATTATGGATTTGTGTGTCCTGAAAGAGCATCATTCACTGCTCTGAAGTGCGATGCAGAAGGTTGTAGGGTGTACATACAGCGTGCGTTGACTAACAGCATCAGAGCGAGGAAGAAATATCTTATGCTACCTTATCATCAAAAGTATTAACTTATGTTTATCATTTTAATTTGAATAAGTGTTGTAGTTATTTGTGCACACATGCATTATAATGACATGTGAGTGTTTTGGTATTACACAGTGGCCATTGGGTTTTACTGGTGATGTGTCTGGATCGTTCGCGGATACTATTTCTTGATCCGTTGCAAACCGGAAATCCAAGAGACATCAAGATAAAGCCACAACTTAGCGTGTAAGTACATTATGAAGCAATTCTTTATGTATTTCAACTCCTTTAATTTAATTTTGTTATGAATGGATATCCTAATTTAATTAATGTATATATGTTGATGATAATAATTGTGCAGTTGGTATCAAGGTGTTTTGTTTGCAGAGCTTGGTGTAAGGTCAATGAATTCCATCCAATGGACTTCAGTGAAGGTAAATGTGTCATCAGTTACTTGTTTATTTTTGATTGGTTGTAATCACAAATAAATGTCTTATATAATTAGTTCTGTTCTTCCTGTGTTTAAGTGTTCACGTCACCCGGAGGTTCAGAGTGTGGGTATTATGTCATGAGGTATATGCATGACATAGTCACCCTGTTTGGTGAGATGGATGATCATTTAGAAAAGGTATATCGAAGTTATATTTATTTTTCAATTACTAATGTAATTGTTTGATGATTAACCAATTTTATTTTGTTTTGTTTTTCAAAGGTTTTTCCTAGTGTTGGAGAATATCACGCAGAACCATCAACGGGATGCTAGAGGATTGGGCGGATTTCGTCTCCATCACTTTGGTTTGATTTTGCTTTTTGTTCTCGAATTGTTATGTAGAACTTTCGTTAGACTTTTATGGTTAGATAGATTGTAAAAAATGACCACTATGAGTATATTAGTGAACATTTGATCAATTATGTATGTATATGGTCATTTGTGACTATGTAAATTGTGGTGTATGGTCTTGCATGTGACCATTTTAAATGTGGTGTGTATGGTCATTTGTAAGCCGTGTCATTATTTTTGGGATTTTTTTGACAATTTACTTACAAAGAGTGATGAGATCCTCCACCATGTGGTGTAGAGAGATATGTGGACATATTTGGATGCATATTAACAGGTTTTGAGACATATGTGGGATTATAAACGAAAACGAGAAAAACCAAAAAAAAAAAATTGGGGCATTTTCGGCGGTTCCAAGTAGAAACCGCCGAAAATAATCAAAAACAACTGCTTATTTTCGGCGGTTTCTACTTGGAACCGCCGAAAATGCCCCATTTTTTCACGTCAATTTTTGCCTCTGAAATAGGTCTTTTTCGGCGGTTTTGACTTAGGAACCGCCGAAAATAGTTGTTTTTTTCGGCGGTTGTACAACCGCCGAAAATATGGGAAGACCCTTTTTCGGCGGTAGCATTTTCGGCGGTTGTAAACCGCCGAAAAAGGCATAAAAAAACCGCCGAAAAAGACCCTTTTTGCACTAGTGTATGTACATCCTTAGATTAAAACATGTACATATAAGGAAGAACACTTGTATAGACGGTCATACAAACATGTACATATGACCATACAAACATGTACAGATGTTCATTAAAGAACATGTACATTCTCACATTTGAACATGTATATCGTCACAATAAAACATGTACATTCTCACATTAAAATATGTACATACACCCTAACATTAAAATATCATAGTATACATGTAAAAATATTTTTAAAAAAAAGTTCTCAAAACATATCCTTGACTGGTCTTGTTTTGAAGAGCTCGAATTTAGATGAACAATAATATAATTTTTTTTTCATTTTGGACTTATATATTAAAAGTTACAACAATTTAAAGTTTTTATGATTAAGAAAAAAAATCAAAACAAAAAAAAGAAAAAACTGAAGTACAAACGTTTCGACGTTGCATCCACCACCACATGTATTAGCAAGTTAATTATCTACTTCCAAAACAGAAGCTCCTCTCCCAACACCTAATTAATAATGTATAATTATGTATATCATGGCGTCAAAATAATATATACAAAAGAAAGTCACGACAATTATGCCATACACACTCCATATCGAAATATAACAACGTGCCGGTCCATGACATCTAGTGTACTTCAAGGCCTCAATACCCATTGGCGAGTCCACTGTAGTTTGTAATTCCAGCGCTCCAGAAGCTTGACCTTGGAGCTCCTTCATTACTACTTCTACTTCTACACCAAGCTTGATCACTAACCATACGAGAAAAAATGATTATGATAAATAAGAATCTAATCAAATGTAGAATGCTTATTTCTCGACCGTTACGGAGTGCAAATGTATATTTGGTACATACAGCTAGAATAACATTTCTTACCAAGCAACAATGAGATGCTGGAAAATGGAAAACAAAATTCAGCCTATGACTTAAATTATAGCTTCGCTATTAGAAAAACAGATCAATTGCTTCATCTATCCAAATGAGAAGACACGAACAAGAATCGCACAGTATACTCCAAATCATTCTCTAACTAACCTATCTTTTCCTTTTGCATTGTGCCCGTTGACCCTTCTTTGCATGTTTTGGTTCTTTCGAACCTTCTAATCAGCTCTCCATGTATCAACCAATTTATTCCCATCATACAACACAAGCGCAAAACTGTTTTCTTAATGAGAGCAGTGAGCTTGATTTTACCCAATTCAATGTCCAGCTTGGATGCTCATGTCCATTCCAATACTAGATCAACTTACACATAATCACACCGCATGAAAATAAGTCCTCTTGTTGTGGGACATTCTCCATCGTCACCTTAAAATCAGCCGCCCCAACTTTCTTTCCAATACTATGGTAGTATTCATCTACCAATTCCAGCTGCAAAGTACAAGCTTATCCAACTTAGATTCGCACTTAAGAAGACATGTAGAATAAACCAACAGAGTATAATGTAGATACTAATGTATATCAGATACAGAACTCTTACAATTCTGTTGGCTTGCAACTTCACTTCATTATATCCGTTAGTTTGAAAAGTGTCAAGGTATTGTAGCCTCTTCAACTCCGTATATCCACAATGAACAAGCGTCGAATGGTCATTGAGGATGTAAACGAAGAAGAACTAAACACAGAGGGAAGAAATTAAAAAATACTTTTAACAAAATGAATTAACAATTGTAGTTAGAAATGTTGTTTTACCATTTTTCACATCTTCTAGGATGACGGATAGATGTTTTACCTGTGTGTGAGACTTGATGAATGATTCTATGACAGTCGTGGTGCTTGAGTGTTCCCTTGGTTCAAGTTACCATTGTTTGGACATAAAAGATTAATATTGTATTAAAATAAGATAAACGAATTAGTCCATGAAAGAAAATAGCTAAACAAACAATTAATATAAAATAAAACGTTTACAACACTTACAAGAATGGTTGGCTGAAACCAAATTTTAGTTGACCTTCGTACATTGTCCTCACTAGGTATTGGGATTGCGTCCAAATGCTCAAAATTAAGCATGTTTACAAATGGTTCTACGTAGTCGTTGTTTACCACCCCTTCCCTTTCAAGATCAAGAAGAAACTGAATGTCTAGTTGACAATCACCATCACTGATGACTAATGACTATACTACATCACACATTTAAAATAATATTTAGAAGCACCAATACAACATATGTTGAACATTGTTCAGTATTCTTCAAAACCATAAAAGTATTATGGTTGTAATCATACTTACTTTTTCTTCTTATAAGACCATATAAAGGCAGACATGTCTTCATCCTCCTCGTGCACAAACGCGTCTTGAACTGTCTCGACATAAAGTGGTCTGAATGCAGAACCACACACGACTTTACGCTTCACAAGAGGGGATTCTCTCGCTGGTAAGATGTCAACATTGTCAGTTTGAAAGGCAGCTTTAATAGCATCATCATCTCCAGCAATAATGGTAGAGGTTGAAGCCACCTTCAATATAATTTCATCCACATTAGCGCCCATGTATTTTTCTAGTGACGAGCTGTTTATGGTCACTATTTCAGGTGAACCCACATTCTCTGCTACAGACTGCAGCCTAACTTCTCTACTAGCAAAATTAGCATCATCCACCGGAATAGTATTCATAACTTGGGTTGTGGGTATTCCAAGATCAAAGGTTGGTATCTCATCAACATCTTAACAACAAATTCATCAAAACAATAACGATATAGATTTGTTTAATATACATCAAATTAAATTATCAAATCAGCAACAAAGAGAATTGTGTGAAAACAAGGTTATTCGACATACTTGATTTTGTTATCGCACCAACCTCAGTTGCAGTATCTCCATGTTTTCAATTAATAAAAAAAGTGATAAAATATTGAATTATGGCCCCCTAACATTAATAATTAAAACATTAAAAGTGCTAGTACACATACCAACTAGCTTTGTAAGAAGGATGACATTTGTTCCAATTGTTACATGCTACTCATGTTGTTAAGCAACTACGTTTTGGTTTTTCAAACTTCTCTGGAGGTTCCTCCATAACCTCCTTCTTTTTCTCATTTTCGTTGGTCACATTGTCAGGCTTACTCACAATCATGGTCTTGTTTGACATACATTCGACCCAAGCTCTGAAACTATCTTATTGATATTTCCATCGAGGTATCATTGAGCTTCACGTTGGTATTTTGTATCAACGCAATGTACTCATCCTTTTTCCTTGTGAGCTACAATCATAGTCAATGAAAGAAGTCAAATACATTGGCAAAAGTAGTGTGGAAATAGTCCATCCCACATCGTGGGTTTGGAAATCAAGGAGCACTCCTTTTGTTATAAAAGGGAGTGTTCCTTCTCCTTTCTCTTCATCCCTTCAACAAACAACTTCTTATATAGTTAAGTTGTATTGTCTTCTCTCTCTATTTCTGAAGTAATAGCAAAATTAGTTATAGTTCCGGTGTTTTCTTTATAGCTTTATCTAGCAGCTATTGTGGGTAATTTTGTAGTGCTTTATTGTGCTAAGAAAATTACAGTCAGGAAATTCTGTCTAAGGAAGTGGTTCTTAAGCGGGACCATTGTGACCCTACCACGACCTGGGAATTTTCCTGTACGGAGTGATTTTCTAGTATAATAATTTACTCTCTTACCCAGTCGCTTCCGCAACAAGTGGTATCAGAGCCAAGGTTCTGTCTTAGTATGCTCTGTGGTTGCAGCTAGGCTGATCTTCCACATCAGAAAAGCGTTCCTTTGTTCAGTTGATACGTCGTAGCGCTGCTAGATGAAAATTGGAGCACAAATGGCAGACAACAAATTAAAGACCCCGGAGACAGTGTCATCAACTTCCTCGTCATCGATTTGGACAAGAAGGGTGATGACTAATGCAAAGTTTTCGGTGGAGACATTTGATGGTACGGGCCATTTCGGCATGTGGCAATGCGAAGTCCAAGACGCTCTTTTTCAGCAAGGTCTTGACATCGCCATTGAAGAGACAAGACCGGAAGACGTTCAAGAGAAGGAATGGGAGGCTATGAATCGAGCAGCTTGTGGTACAATTCGCTCCTGCCTGTCAAGAGAACAAAAATATGCATTCTCTAAAGAAAATTCAGCATGTAAATTGTGGAAGGCACTGGAGGAAAAATTCATGAAGAAAAGTAGTCAGAATAAGCTTTTTATGAAGAAAAGACTATTCCGCTTTTCTTATGTTTCGGGGACCACTATGAATAATCACATCACCAGTTTCAATCAACTAGTAGCTGATTTGGCAAACTTGGATGTGACATTCAAAGATGAAGATTTGGCCTTAATGTTGCTGGGATCTCTTCCTGATGAGTATGAGTTTCTTGAAACAACTCTACTCCATGGGAAGGACGATATCTCTCTGAAGGATGTCACTGCAGCACTGCACAGCCATGAATTGAGAAGAAAAGAAAAGAGGGCTGGTACTGATGAATCAGCAGAAGCATTAGTGGTGAGAGATCGTTCTTCCGCTCAGAAAAAGGGAAAGAAAGGATGGTCAAAACCGAAAACCAAGCTCGGCAAAGATGAATGCGCCCTTTGTCGAGAAAAGGGACATTGGAAGAAGGACTGTTCAAAACAGAAGAGAGGCAAGGCTGTTCAAGACGCATGTGTAGCTGAATACGACAGCGAAGGATCAGGACTATCATTGGTGGCATCGACTTCAAAAATTAACCAGGATGAGTGGATTCTGGATTCAGGAGCAACCTACCATATGTCACCCATTCGAGATTGGTTCTTTGATTACAAAGAACTAAAGGGGGGAACCGTTTTGATGGGAGACAATAGCCCATGCAAAACAATTGGTATAGGCTCAATCAAGTTGAAGAACCATGAAGGATCAACCAGAGTTTTAAGAGAAGTTCGGCATGTTCCAAACTTGACCAAAAATCTCATTTCTCTGGGACAATTGGAGTCGAAAGGATTCTCATGGGCCGCTAAAGATGGGGTTCTAAAGGTCGTTTCCGGAGCACTAACGGTGATAAAAGGCACCAGAAGGAGCAATCTGTATTACTACGAGGGGAGTACAGTAGTAGGAACAACAGCAGTTGTGTTGGCTCCCAAGGAGAACGGTGACTCTCAGTTGTGGCACATGCGACTGGGGCATGCCGGAGAGAAATCCTTACAGATTCTTGCAAAGCAGGGATTGCTGAAAGGCGTGAAGGCTTGCAAGTTAGACTTTTGTGAGCATTGCGTTCTCGGGAAGCAAAAGAGATTGAAGTTTGGCACTGCCATCCATAATACGAAGGGTATTTTGGATTATGTCCATTCTGACGTTTGGGGACCCGCCAAGACACCTTCCTTGGGTGGGAACCGCTACTATGTAACCTTCGTGGATGATTTTTCTCGAAGAGTTTGGGTGTATGCCATGAAGACTAAGGATGAAGTGATGGGGATCTTCCTAACATGGAAAAAGACGGTCGAGATGCAAACAGGTCGTAGGATCAAGTATCTCCGGACAGATAATGGGGGAGAGTACAAGAGTGATCCATTCTTAAAGGTTTGCAAAGACGCGGGAATCGTCCGACACTTCACAGTCAGGGAAACACCGCAGCAGAATGGAGTGGCGGAGCGAATGAACCGAACATTGCTAGAGAAGGTTCGGTGCATGTTGTCAAATGCTGGGCTGGGTAGACAATTTTGGGCAAAGGCGGTAACATATTGCAGCCATATTGTGAACCGGTTACCGTCATCGGCTATTGGTGGAAAGACACCGCATGAGTCATGGTCTGGAAAACCAGCTACTGATTATAGTTCTTTACAAGTGTTTGGTTCTGTGGCTTACTACCATGTGAAGGAATCAAAATTAGACCCAAGGGCAAAGAAGGCTCTATTTATGCGGATTGCGTCTGGGGTAAAGGGATACCGGTTGTGGTGTCTAGAAGCAAAGAAGACAATCATTAGCAGAGATGTTACCTTTTATGAATCTGCGTTGTGGCAGAAGGTGACAGTAGACTCCATCCAGACAGAGAGAACTCAGAAGCAGGTGGAGAAAGCACCAAAGAAGGTGGAGTTCGAGAAGGAGATATTTGTAAACCCATTGGTTGGAGATGATAGTGACTCTCAAGGAGTAGATGAGTCAAATGAGGAAGCTCCAACAGCAGAATCGGATCCGATTGTAGAAGAAAGACCCAGAAGAGAGATCCGCAAACCTGCTCGTTATGCGGATATGGTGGCTTATGCACTTCCTGTTGTAGATGAAGGGGTACCACCGAATTTCCAAGAAGCAAATCAAAACTCGGAAAGTAAAGAGTGGAAAGATGCCATGGAAGAAGAAATGAATTCTCTTCACAAGAACAACACGTGGAAGTTGGCACAACTACCAAAGGGCAAGAAGACAATTGGTTGCAAATGGGTGTTTGCAAAGAAAGAAGGAACTTCAGGTGAAAACAGTGTCCGCTACAAGGCTAGGTTGGTGGCCAAAGGGTACGCACAGAAGGAGGGAATTGATTACCATGAGGTATTTTCTCCAGTAGTGAAACATTCCTCCATCAGAATTCTGTTGGCGTTAGTAGCTGAGCTGAATTTGGAATTAGCCCAACTTGATGTGAAGACCGCGTTCTTACATGGCGATCTGGAGGAAGAGATCTCTATATGACTCAACCAGAAGGATTCAAGGTTCGTGGTAAAGAAGATTGGGTTTGTAGGTTGAACAAATCATTGTACGGGCTGAAGCAGTCTCCAAGGCAATGGTACAAACAATTTGATTTGTTTATGAAAGGGCAGAGGTACACAAGAAGCAAATATCACCATTGTGTATATTTGCGCAAGCTACATGATGGGTTTTACATCTACCTACTCTTGTACGTTGATGACATGCTAATAGCTTCAAAGAATCAGTCAGAGATTGATAGATTGAAGGCTCAGTTAGCACAAGAGTTTGAGATGAAAGACTTGGGAGAAGCCAAGAAGATTCTTGGGATGGAGATTAGCAGAGACAGAAGGAGTGGCAAGCTCCAATTAACTCAGAAGCAATACTTGAGGAAGGTGCTACAATGTTTTGGCATGCACACTGATTCAAAGGTTGTGAGTACCCCGCTTGCACCTCATTTGAAGTTTAGTGCCCAATTATCTCCAAAGACTAAAGAATATAGAGACTATATGTCTAGAGTCCCATATGCAGAAGCAGTTGGTAGCTTAACGTAAGCCATGGTGTGTACAAGACCCGACATTTCACAAGCAGTTGGAGTTATGAGCAGATATATGCATGATCCTGGCAGAGATCATTGGCAAGCTGTGAAATGGATTTTACGATATATTCAAGGTACTGTGGATATTGGTCTGCTATTTGAGAAGGATGTTAAAGGTGGTCAAGATATGGTTGGGTATTGTGATTCCGACTATGCTGGTGATATGGATAAGCGACGATCAACTACTGGTTACTTGTTCACTTTAGCCAAGGCGCCAGTAAGTTGGAAATCTACCTTGCAGTCTACATTTGCTTTGTCTACGATTGAGGCGGAGTACATGGCTTTGACAGAGGCTGTGAAGGAAGGTATTTGGCTCCATGGGTTGCTTAAAGACTTGGGAGTTGGTCAGTGGCACATCACGGTGCACTGTGACAGTCAAAGTGCTATTCATTTAGCAAAGAATCAAGTCTATCATGCAAGGACGAAGCATATCGACGTTCGCTATCACTTTGTGCGGGAGATACTCGAAGAAGGGGATATTCTTGTTCAGAAGATCCGGACGACTGAGAATCCCGCAGATATGATGACCAAGGTGGTGACCACAATTAAGTTCAAACATTGCTTGGACTTGACCAACATCCTGCACGTTGAAGATGGCGCCTGAAGGCGCATTTGAGATCACTTCCTTTTTATTTTTATTTTTTGGGAGTGAGTTTCATTTTTTGAGTGGGATAAACTAAGGTGGAGAATTGTGGAAATAGTCCATCCCACATCGTGGGTTTGGAAATCAAGGAGCACTCCTTTTGTTATAAAAGGAAGTGTTCCTTCTCCTTTCTCTTCATCCCTTCAACAAACAACTTCTTATATAGTTAAGTTGTATTGTCTTCTCTCTCTATTTCTGAAGTAATAGCAAAATCAGTTATAGTTCCGGTGTTTTCTTTATAGCTTTATCTAGCAGCTATTGTGGGTAATTTTGTAGTGCTTTATTGTGCTAAGAAAATTACAGTCAGGAAATTCTGTCTAAGGAAATGGTTCTTAAGCGGGATCATTGTGACCCTACCACGACTTGGGAATTTTCCTGTACGGAGTGATTTTCTAGTACAATAATTTACTCTCTTACCCAGTCGCTTCCGCAACAAGTAGTACCAAACAGTCACAGGAAGTAGTACTAGCAATTTGGGGTAAGTAAAACTAGCAATTTACTATAATTATTACTGTCTACTAGTAACACAAGACTGGTACTAGCCATAAACAGAAAGTGGTGGTAGCCATATGTTGTTTACAGTACCAACCATATTTAAGATGTAATACCAACTCTCTACAGTTACTAGTACCAGACGTATAAGATTAGTAGTATCATTTATACATAGTAACAAATACCATCCACTAACAATAATTTGCACCAACCATATGAAATAAAAAGTTCAAACAATAAGTTGAACGACCATAATAGTATAATAACAAACAAATTTTATCAATATTAGCTCCTTCAACCTTTCAATCTTTCCTGCTATGCTTTTTTGAAGTAACCTTTTATTCCTCTTTATCAATGGCTCATCATCATGAAGATCATCGTCAAATACCAAACATCTCTCTTTTTCATCCATTGTTGGAAATTCGCAATAACTTTTTGGTTTTGGCTGTTGTCCAAATAGCACAAGTTGGGGACACTAGCTTTGTGTTTGCCTCAATAAACTTGTACATGTGAAAATATAAACAATAAGAAGTATACATTAACACTGTTATGCAAACTATATAATAAAAAGCACATCAACTATTAATACAAAAAAATTCCAGAAGATACGTTACCTGCAGCAGATAGATATCACCAGTGACATAAGCCCATTCGTGTGTGAAAGCCTCTAATAGACAATCATACACATGACCACACCAATTGTAGCGTGTTATTGTACTTATATCACGCAATGCAAAAGGGTAGTCGCTCACATCTACCCCATAGTTGGCTTTAGCCCTCACCATCAACCCAACAAAAATTAACACAAACATCCATACATGTTTCATCACATCATTGCGTTCTCTTTCCATATAGCATGCAAGTCATTTAGCTAAACGAAAGAATTTTTTTTTTTTTTGCTTCAAAACCTTACTCGGTAGAAATTTTTTGACTTCAGATTTGTGGCATTGCCCCTCTAATATTGTACAACCTCATAGGTGTATGCCATAAACCCGGTTGATGTCGTCCCTACTCACTATTAGTTTGGTACCATTAGGGAGCATTACACTTGATGACACCCAATCAAAATTGTAGTAGAACCATTTTTGGACATTAAGTGGGACACTACAATCATTTAAAGTTAGTAAAGAACCAAACCCCGCCTTTTCCAAAGTTGTGCGCTTCATGTCACGTTGGGGGTCAGATTTGAGGTCGACAATGATTTGATTGAGCCTCGCCATTGAACATATGGATCTAGACATGTAATATTGTTTAGCCAAAACATTATCCAGCTACAAATTCATTTCAATTCAATAAAAAAAATTAGTTTGCTTAACTAAACCTATCATAATGCAACATAGTGAAATCACATAATGCTCAAGCAAATAACCTAATAAAGTATAACAAGACATGGCTGGTATGTAGTAAGTATTACCAGTCACAAGCATCAGATAGTACCAGCCGCAATCAGAAATAAGTTCTCGCCACATGTAGAAAGAAGCAACAATCATATTCAATAGTGTTGAAGAATCGAGTGAATAAGGACCGAAAACAAAGAAGAAAAACGAAGGAGAAGAACAGAGGTGAGGAAACTCGTTTTAGGGTTTCGATTTCGTAAGTGTAAGAGCGGCTTACAGCAACCCTAAAAAACACATACTCATCTCAAAAGAAAAAAACCCGATATGGTGGGCCCCCTATAATTGTAAGCCCAGCCCACAATAGATTTTAAGTCAATTACAATAAATAGGTAGTACCTTATATATGCAGTTAGTAATTTCATCTACACTGGAAAAATAAAAACAAAGGAGATTTCTGACATGGCAATGGAACTGCATTAATCAAAAGCCATAGATCCTCAAATGAATTACGATGCTTATAAATAGCATGCATTTTGTAGCAAAGTGAATAAGATACCATAACAAAAAAAATATATATGTTCCAGTACATAAACATCATAAAAAAAGCGGGGCAAGTAGGCATATTATTTAATGCCTTTTGAAAGCGTGCAAAAACTCACTGTTTTCTTCCTTCTTTCTTTCGTGTTAAACACATGTCCATGCAATCCGGATGAAAACATAATGTTGAAGGTACATAAGGAATAACCATTACACTATTAATAGAGTTGTCAAGTCATACTTTACTACCAACATTTTAACACCTTGAGCTTGACACACATATACCAAGAACAAAGATGTAAAAACCAAAGCACAAAAGGCATGCACGATCAACAACAATAACAAACTGGTTGTGGCAAAATCTAGTTACTGCTGATCAGCGTAAAATAATATACAACATAAATAAAAACCATTAGGAAACAAGAAGGTATGACACAATTGGCCCGTTACTTATTCTTAAGCATATAAAAAAATAGTTGGTGAATTCAGACTATTTCGGGTGGAATTCGTCCTCAGTGGTATACAAATAATCAGATACCTAAAAATAGTTAAATAAGAACCAAACCATCTTTGGCAGCTAATCCTAAGGTACCAAGAAAGAGTGTATTAACAACCAAACCATTGTTGAACTACATCTAATTATTACTATTGTTTCGCCCCAACTTTTTTTTTAATCTAGTTTGCAAAGGGATCATTATGTCATTTTATGTCTTATGTTAGTGTGACTTATGTCATGAGTGGCTGATTTTATTAAGTTAAAAGGAAGGAGGGGTAAAAGGGGTATTTTGCGTTGTTATTATTAAGTTAGGAAAGGAGTTTCCTTATTCACGATATTTCATTTTCTTCTTCCTCCTTCCTGACTCTAATTCCCGTTCTACTCTCCCTTTGCTTCTATCTTTCCTTCTCCAATATGCTATTCTGCTCCTGGAAGTCAATTGTTGGGATAGTCTTCTCGTGGAGTTCCGTTCTGTCAGTCTGTCATCTTCTAGATTTGAGATTGTGGTTTTAGTTTCGAATTTGTTCTTCGCTTGGTTTTCTTCGTTTTTGATTTTGGTTCCAACCTCTGATCGATTCAGTCAAGGGTTCGTTGAGTTTCGAGTGGGGTTCAAAGAGTGTGTCGTGTGGAGTCCGTAGACTCGTGCGGTTCTTCGATTCGAAGTAGGTGGTAGATAAATTCGGTATGGGTGTATTCACCCATGAGGATTCTAGGTCTTGTTTTGTTTCTGAATGTGTTTGCTATGTTCTCTGATTTCGATGTGAATCTGGATTGGTTTCGATTTATGTTTTCTCTCCGCTTAAGCCCCCATGGTCTTTTAATTGAATGCCTTCTTTGATATGAAGAATTGATGTGTTAACCAAGGTAACTTTTGGCATTTGCATTCGTTTGTTCTGCTTTTGAATTTGCAAATTTTGTCGTGTCCGAACATGCGTATGAACATGAAGTTCGGACGGCATGTGCGAACGCCTCTGATTTTAACGGTTTCTGTCTTGTCCGGACTTCCGTTTGAACTTGTATGTCCGGACGGGGTGCGAGGATGATGTATGGGTTTGCGGTTCAGCTTGTGTACGAACTTGTAAGATCGGGCACAAGTCCGGACACCTTGTAAGTTTCTTTTTTCGGACTCTGTATGAACTTGTAAGTTCGGACAGATGTCCGGACGCCTCTGGCTTTTAAACTCGGCATGCGTCCGAACTTGTAAGTTCGGACACAAGTCCAGATCTCTCAGTTTTGAGTCACGGCATGCGTCCGGACTTGTAAGTTTGAACACTTGTCCGGACACCTCTGATTTGAGTCACGACATGCATCCGGACTTGTAGGTTTGGACACATGCCTGGACACCTCTTTGAATTTGACTAAAATGTTTGTATGACTTCCACTTTGTATTCTGTTTGCGGGGTTATGATCCTCTAAGTGTGTATAAGTTATCTTGACATGTTTTAGTATGCATTATGCATTTACATATATTTCCGTTCTGAAAGTGTTTGTTCTAGTTATGATCTCTAAACTGCTTTGAAAGTGTGATTTTAGTATTCATTTTTGTTTGGCTTTCCGTGCTTTGCCAATCTGGCATAAGACCTATGTTTAGCAAAGAATTCAGTTAAGTTATGTAAGGATATTTGTTACGTTGTGTTGTCTCTTTCTGACATCACCTTTTGTTCTAGAAGTAAGCTTATGTTTTGGGACCTAGTTCTTTAGCCTTCTGAGTTGTGGATGACTGGGTCGAGTTATCCCGTAGCATGCTGCGCAGGACATCCTCCTGTTTTTTGTTCCTTAGGTTTTCTCTGGATGATTAGCTACTGACGGGTCCGACTTATGGTCTCAACCATTTCTGTGTGGGATCCTCTGATCCTAGGGCCTTCCCCCTTCTGTGTGTGAGTGCTATGAGCTAGTGTCCCGCTCTGTTTTGTTAATGACTCTGTTTGTGAACCACTATGTTATGATTCGCTCTAATTTGTGAATGTTCTGATTTACGCACACTCTGAATTGTGGTTTCTGCCTCTGCTGTTTTCTGAGTTTGACAGTTCTGATTTACGAACTTCCGTTCTTCAAAAGTTACAATTTGTTATGCAAATGAGCTTTGTTATGGAATTATGCTTCTGCTTTTGTTTTCATTTTCTGACAGTCTGTTAAGTAACTTCCTGTTTCTGAAAAGTTTATGGCTTCTGTAATGTCTTCTGTTGTTAAGTTGTTTTTTGTGACTTTCGCTTTGCTTAGTCTGTTTCTGACTTTAAGAGTTTTGAAGAGCTTCTGTTTCGATTTGGTTTCTGATTTACAAATCCTACGTATATGTAAATTATGTTCTGTAAAAAGTGTTTTGAGCATGCTCAGGCTGATGAAGTTTATCACCTACTGAGCTGTGGTTTGCTCACCCCTATTATCTTCTGATTTGCAAGTTGTTAGCATTTTGCTGGAGAATTATGCTTTCTCCTTTTCCTTTGTATTTGGAGTTTATACTTGTTTGTCGAACTTGTGGTCCGTATAGATTTTGGAGCCTTGGAGCTTATGTACGTTTTGCTAGTTTCTGCTTTGTAAGTTTGTATGAGCAGTTTCGCAACTGTCAATTGTGCAATAATGAGTTATTTGTTTTGGATTTGGGTTTGTGTAAGTAGCTTTGTGTATCTTAGGTAATAAGTGTGCGGCATGTTTCAACCTTAGAACTATGATGGTTTTGGGGTCGTTACAATTATTGTTCCTGTCGTACCACAGGTGGAGAATTATTGTTCATTGTTTGTCAATTACGGTTGCTAAATCAAGTGTGAAGAGAATCAAGAACATTCACATTTTTCAACCTAATGATCGTTCACATGGTACCATCACATAAATTAAACATAATTACTCATGTTATGGACATGTGTAAAGCTGGTTGTACCGAAGCCAAAGAATGTAAGTTCATTTTTCTCCAGTTACTGTTGCTAAATAAGGTGTAGCAAATTTTAACTATTTTGAACAAGTTGCTACACTCAAGATACCTAGAAATATTGAATCAACAACCATACCATCGTTGACAATATACCACAAGGTGTGACAGAACCAATCAAAGTCCTGAATTTTCATAATCGCCAAAGAGAAGAGAATGAGTTCAAGTATATTTCTTGGTATCAATCGAACTAATTTTAGCACCGTATGCAATCTTGACTTAGTGAGGCAGTGAGTCTTGCGGTGTATATCTGCAAAGGCGCAAAAACAAGAGAATAATGAACTGAGGCACACACTAGAGAGCAAGAAGTGACAGAAAAAACAAAAACCTTCCATTGTTATAATCGACAAAGAGAAGAAGTTGAGTCATAAAGGTGTGACAATAGGAATAAAAAAGGTTCGACAGGAGAAATCAGAATCCACAATTGTTTGTATCACAAGGTGCGACAAAGAGAATGAATAGATCATCAAATTTCATAATCGCCAATAAGAAGAAATTGAGTTCGTGTATATTACTTGGTATCAAGTGAGCTAATTTCAGCACCAACGGTGATCTCGACTCAGTGAAGTAGTGATTCCAACGGTTTATCTCTGCAAAGGCACATAATTAAACAACAGGAGAATGAACAGAGGCCCATATGAAAGTGCAAGGATCGAAAAAAGAAACCAAAACCATGCATCAGTATAGTCAACAATCTTAAAAAAATAAGTAAGACAAGGTGCGATAAAAGAAGTAAACAAGGTATGACATAAGTAATCAAAACCCACAATTGTGGGTTCACAAGGTGCGACAATGAGAATGTACAGAGCCGCATACACAAGCAAAGAATCAATAGAGGCGCAACGCCATTCTTACCAGTTCACGAATCCACTGTTTTCAACAATGTCTTTAATTGCTTTTACTTCGTTCAACACTACAAAGCCACACACACAAGCTGTGAATCAATAGAGGCGTAGCGAGTATATGTTCCTTGTTTGTCGGGTTAGGATTTATTGACAATGGAGAGAGGCGCATCGAGAAAAGGTAATCCTTGTTCGTCGAGGTTGCCAGAGAAGAGCAGTGGTGTCACGAGAGAAGAATAACCATGAGGATTTAGTCTTTTTCGAGCGGTTTGGTATTTTGTTCAACATGCTTGAATATATACGGGCGTGGATTCTCTTCAGGGCCTTAAGCGTTTCCCTGAATGTCCTGGCCCTTCTCCTATTGGATGGTGAGTATTTTTTTCTTTTTTAAAATAATAGGAGGTAGTTAGGTCTAATTTTGTGTGTAGTTGTATTAATTTTAAAATGAAACTCATCCACAATGATATTTTTTTTATCTTACTACACTTTAGTTATTGATTACTATAATTATATAATATGTATATTTATTTAAATTTACCTATATTTTAGTACTTTACTCCCACAATTTCCTAAACTACCAAATATTATTGAAGTAATTCTATATTTTAAAATTAATATTTATTAGTTACATATTAATTGCAAAAATATCTTTTAAAACGTTAATTTAGTTGTTGTTGATTTTTAAAAAATTCTCTCCATTTTTTGAAAATATATATTTACTTAAAAAATATTTTTGCTCTTTTCACATAAGTTCCTATATTTTGTATAATTTATTTCGCATTTTTTTTACTGAAATTACCTATTCATAAACAAGGAAAAACCAACTTTTAAACTTGTCTATTGTGTTTTTTACATTGACCTAAACATACATTAGAAAATACCCAACAATAAAGAATAAAGCACCATAATCTAATCCATGGAATACTTTATTCCATGCAAAATTATTTCTATTTATTAAATGGTACATTCAAATCATAAAGATGTTTGTTAGCATCTATCTAATTTTTCTATCCAACATTTTTTCTTTCATCTACGATTAATATTTATTAATTACATAAAACATTCCAAGAATTTTCTTTTAAAAATTTACTCTAGTTGTTGCGATTTTTTGTAACTTCTTTATTCTGTTTTGTTAAATATATATTTACTTTAAATAAGTTATTTTTTATTTTCTTTTTTTAACATATTTCCTATATTTTTATAACAGTAATTTATTAGAACTATAATGTTGAAAAAAGATTTTGTTGAAATTTACCTATGCAGGTATATATAGGTACGTACTGGATAGGTTCTAGGTGTTTTATTACGGGATTCATGGTGTTTAGCTCTATTGAAGTCTTATATCATGCCTGCTAGAATGAGTACCAATGTCTTTACGTATAGTATTTTTAACAACACTGTGTCTAGTTGGTCTTAGGTGTTTCGTTCAGGAATTTGTGGTGTTTGGCTATGTTCATGACAGTGTTTATACATAGGTACATATTGAACATGTGCTAGGTGTTTCATTAGGGAATTAGTGGTCTTTAGTTATATTCCTGCCGGTGTATTATTCTTTGGTATATCATAAACTTATGACGCTTATAATTATTTTTACGCTAGTTTTTATTTACATTCATGAAGGTATTTAAAGTACCACTTGTAGGTATTATGTAATGGGTTTGAAGTTATAATAATGATGGCAGCACAAAATGAGGATTACGCAAAAACAAAAGTGTTTGAATATGGTACTCTTGGCAAGAAGACTAAAAAAGAAGAGTACGTGTTAATGGTTTGTAGTCATAAAGGTTTTTCAAAAGTAGTAAGTATGATCCTAAAAATCATATTACAAATCCAAAATAAGCTATCGACATGGATGATCCAAACACGACATTTTCTAGAGCTTTCCGTTTTGCTTGAGCTTGGGGGTCTGATTTTAGCGCGACAATTAGTTGACGCATTCTCGTCGTGGTACATCTCGATCTCGACATTAAATCCGTTTTTGCTAGAGCATTCTCCACCTGCAAGTTCATTTGAAAATACCAAAACAAATTAGCTTGATTAGCTTAACATAACATAATGAAACTTAATAAAACCACACAAATATGAAGAACAAAGACATAATGAAGCATAATAGCATATTATATTATCAGTCATGCACAAAATTGTGAAAACTGTGAAAAAAACACTAGACAAATGCAAATACCAGCCATAGGCAGAGAAAGTACCATCCGTAGGAAGAGAAAGTACTAGCAATGAGAAAAACAAGTACCCACATTTTGGAAAACAAATATCAGCCATAAGTAGAGGAAGCACCAGCCTTTTGAAAAATAAGTACCAGCCTTTTGAAAAATAAGTACCAGCCTTTTGAAAAATAAGTACCAGCCTTTTGAAAAATAAGTACCAGCCTTTTGAAAAATAAGTACCAGCCTTTTGAAAAATAAGTACCAGCCTTTTGAAAAATAAGTACCAGCCTTTTGAAAAATAAGTACCAGCCTTTTGAAAAATAAGTACCACTCATAGGAAGAGAGCACCCTTTTGGAAAACAAGTACCACCCTTTTGGAAAACATGTACCACCCTTTTGGAAAACATGTACCACCCTTTTGGAAAACATGTACCAGCGTTTTGGAAAACAAGTATCAGCGTTTTGGAAAACAAGTACCAGCATTTTGGAAAACAAGTACCAGCATTATGGAAAACAAGTACCAGCATTATGGAAAACAAGTACCAGCATTATGGAAAACAAGTACCAGCATTATGGAAAACAAGTACCAGCATTTTGGAAAACAAGTACCAGCATTTTGAAAAACAAGTACTAGCATTTTGAAAAACAAGTACCAACATTTTGGAAACAAGTACCACTCATAGGCAGAGTAAGTACCACCTTTTGAATTACAAGTACCTACCTTTCGGAAAACAAGTACCGGCCTTTTGGAAAACAAGTACCGGCCTTTTTGAAAACAAGTAACATCCTTTTGAAAAACAAGTTCCAGTCTTTTAGAAAACAAGTACCATCACCATGTTTTCAAATTATGCATCCCATCACCATGTTTTACACAAACGTAGTAACAACTGATCACCTGACTCACTTAGAAGAGGTAAAAATCTTAAATCCCATGTTTAGAAGTTAAAAAATAGTAGAACAAGCTGTCACCAAACTTTTCAATCATACAACAACCTTAACATAGACCTAAATCACTGCCAAAAGATGCAACATGGAATAAAGTTCGAAAGATATACTATGAGATTCATAGGAAGTGGAGAAGCCAATTTACCGGAATTTCGGTTGATTTTAAACTCTATATGGTCTCTGTAAACGTCTCCTCGCCGACGACACTAAAACTGGCTCTTGAAAATTGTCCGACGTGAATCCCACCGAAGTGTTGCTCTGTCAATTGTTCATCGTTCAGAGTATGCAATGACGAGGGTAGTGGTCGGATGTACAAACCCAGCGCACAACAGTTTAAGAGTTGGGATTTTTGTATAAAATTATTTGCACATCTATAATGAGTAAGAACTTACACTACTGGGCAAAATTTCTGTCAAAAAGCACCAGTAGCGACTCCAATTTCCTCGTTCGATGTTTAGAGTCTTTGTAAATGGAGGGAGCCGCAACTAATGAACTTCGTCGAGGTCACCGGTGAAGTGCGTGATCGTCGATGTTGCTGATGAAGAATCGGCCTTCTATGCCGATGAAGCAGGTTGTCGCTGGAGAAATAGTCGTGGTTATTTATGAGTTTGTGGGGAGGGCGGTTTGTTGTAATTAGTTCAAATGGGATTATTAAAAATCCCACAAAATATGGTACCAGCTTTACCATTAATTATATTTTAGTACACTATAAAATCTTGACCCTCTATTTATACTCTTTATAATCTAATGGCTATATTTGCATCCAGAATCATTCTGGATAATTTTAGTCCTTTCTATAATCTATATTCAATATATACTGCCAATAGAATACCACAAAATATGGTTTCAAATTAGTCTTTATTTGATAATTACTATATTATGGATTAAAATTGTCCCCGAATGTTTCTGGACCTATTAGTAGCCATTAGATTAGAAGAAATAAATATAAAGGGTCCAGATTTCATCTTATAAATAATTATGAAATAAAAACTAATTTGGTAGCATATTTTGTGGTATTCTATTGGCAGTAGTTATTCAGGTGTGTTTGAACAAAATACCAAACGACTCGAAAATGACTGAATTTTCACGGCTATTCTTCTCTCGTGACACCACTGCTCTACCCAGGCAACATTGACGAACAAGGAGTACCTTTTCTATGCATCTTTCCATTGTCAATAAACCCTAATTCGACTAACAAGGAACATATACTCACGCCTCATGTTGATTCACAGCTTGTGTGTAGTGTGAAACGAAGTAAGAGCAATTGAATACGGTGTTAAAAATCGGGGCTGCTCTAAACATGTCCACCCGGTGACATGGAACAGGGCCCCAATTTAAGGGGGCCTCAAATTTTTGGGATCTATTTTTTAAAACAATGTTAATTATCTTATAGTTTATGTAATTAACTGGCTATAAAAGTTTCTGACATATTCAATAATACAGATAAAAAAACAATTGTTTGAACTTAACAATATTAGGTTTTTAAGAAGACAAATAAATAAATAAAATTATTGGTGAAACTGTTTGTATTCTATCACTATTTTTTTTATAAGAAGAATACAAATATATTAATTTCCTTTTCTTTTTCTATATAGTCGGTGACATTCTTTTCAACTATTACACTTATTCTTCAAAGATTTTATTGTAAATATTGCTAGCAGAATGACTATTTTTAAGTGATTATTCAATAATGAGTATGTATTGTCATTTTTTGATATTTTATCTAATTAAAAAATTAAATATAAAATTGTATTATGATATAGATAAATTAATATTTTTATATATTATATTTAAATTTAATTTATATGGAGTTCATTGAAATATTTAGCACAGACCCACGAATTATGAAGCTGATTAAAAACAATGGATGTGAACAGGAAGAATGACGTTGGGCCTCTATTGATTCTCTTGTCGAACCTTTTAGATTTCTACTGTCACACCTTTTATTTGTTCTGGGAGAGGCCAGAACTGAAACCTTGGCCTACATTGAGCGAGAAGACAAATAATGCTTCAATTTAAAGCCAACAATAATCTCCAGCTAAAAAAACCAGGGAGAGGTCCGCGGTTGATCACTACTGATTCGGTAGGTCAGACATATTTTCTTTAGAACGCAATGAGTACAAATCCAACACGGGATCAGAACAACAAGCAGCAGGGACGGCAGTTGCAAGGTCCAGATCGGCAAAACTCCGGAAGAAATTTGTTGGAAGAGGTGAGGAGAGCGTGATTTATTTTAGCGGAAGTTTACTCATAAGCAGACAGGAGGAGGAAGAAACGGTTTACGCGAGAGAGAAATTGAGAAGAAGAAGAACGACGCTTCTATTTTCTGTATTGATTAAGGAGAAGATAATACATCCTATTAAATAGGGAAAGTGAACAGAACGTAACGGGAAGAAGAAAAAAGAAGACCTAGGAAATAAACAATAATCTAGGAAATAGAGAAGGAGATTACATCCTAACACCCCTCCTCAAACCGATGCAATTTTTTTTTTTTTTTTTGCAATGGTTTGCTGTAGTATTGATCATCCCCATTGACTCGAGTTGACGACGATAATCTTTTCCCGGAAGAGTCTTTGTTAGCATATCGGCCTTTTGATGGATGTTGGAAATGTGAGTGACATCGATGAGACCGGCCTTGATTTGATCACGTACATAGTGTACATCGATCTCGATGTGCTTCGTTCGTTCATGAAGCACAGAGTTGTGAGCAATGAAAACGGCGGAACGGTTGTCGCATTTGAGCGGTATTGGAGTGATGTTTGGTACGCCAAGTTCATCGAGTAAACGGGAAAGCCAAGCAAGTTCGGAAGTAACACGACGAAGAGCACGGTACTCGGCTTCTGCTGATGAAAGAGAAACACAAGCTTGCTTCTTAGACTTCCATGAGATTGGAGCCCCACCGAGGAGAATGTAATAACTGCTAACGGACCTGCGAGAAATAGGACAAGCAGCCCAATCAGAATCACAAAAGGCAATAAGAGAAAAATCTTTAGTTTTATTAAAAAAAAATCCGTAACCAAGAGTCCCTTTAATGTATTGGAGAACATGAAGAGCGGCATCCCAATGGTGTTGACAAGGACGTTGGTTGAATTGACTCAGGAGTTGAACTGTGAAGTTCAAATCTGGGCGAGTGTTGATAAGATAGTTGAGTTTTCCGATCAGTTGACGGTATTCGGTGGGATTGGTGAGAGGTTCACCGTCTTCAAGGTGAAGTTTGGTGCCCGGAGGTAGGGGACTAGTTGTGGATCGTTTGGACAGAACATTATACTCTTGCATGAGATCATGAGCGAATTTGCTCTGAGTAATTCCAACACCGTCGGTGGTATAATGAAATTCCATGCCAAGGAAGAAGTGAAGATTGCCAAGGTCTTTGATTTTGAAGAGGCGGTGCAGAGTATCCTTTACTTGAGTTATTTTATCTTGATCATTGCCACACAAGATAATATCATCAACGTAGACACCAAGAAAGAGGGTGGAGCCATCGCATTGCCATTTGAAAAGGGAATGATCATTATCAGATACGTCAAAACCCAGTTGTCCAAGGGTAGTGGATAGTTTGGTGTACCATTGGCGTGAAGCTTGTTTTTAAACCATATAAGGATTTTTGTAGCTTGCAAACCAAGCCTTTAGATTCAACGTGAAGACCATCAGGAATTTGCATATAGATTTCTTCGTGGAGATCTCCATGAATGAATGCATTATTCACTTCGAGTTGATGAATTATCCAACCTCGTTTGATGGCTACACTCACTAAGGTGCGAATGGTGGTCATTTTGACAACCGGAGAGAAGGTTTCGTGAAAATCTTCTCCATGACGTTGAGAAAAACCTCGAACTACTAATCGAGCCTTGTAACGCTCGATTTCTCCATTAGACTTATGCTTGACACGATAGACCCATCGGCAGGAGATACACTTTTTGCCTTTGGGCAGCTTGACCAAAGTCCATGTTTGATTGGTCTCAAGAGCTTTTAATTCGGTTTGCATGGCTTCACACCACTCTCGATATTTGGAAGCAATCTTATATGTTGCGGGTTCGGGAGGACAATGTGTAGTAACCTGCGAACATATAGATCGAGATGGGGTTAAATCGGTGAGGGTATGAACTTCATGCAAAACATTTAATTGAGGAGACTCTAATCTAGTAGCCAGAATTTGTGAAAAATAATCTGTATGAGCATTATAACACTCATAATCTTGCAGTTTGAGGGGGACATGACGCTCTCGGGATGAACGTCGTAAGCTTGTGTCAGTGAGCTGGCCAGACGTCTCAACAGGGAGATCAATCGCATAATTGTTGTTGTCGTCGTTTTCAGTGTTGATGAGATGTGATCCCTCTGTGGATGTGTGATGATTATCGGAATGTGCAACATTCTCTTCGGTGTTGTAATGATTCAGGGGGTTCATCAGAGTCGGAGAAGTTGGATTGACGTAATTGCACTAGTAGAAAAAAGACTTTTAGTGTCACAACCTATAGTGTCGGTTATTAAATAACCGACACAATAAATGATCTACGGTGTCGGTTTTATTTTAAACCAACACTATAAGTTAAAAGGAAAGCTAAATTTATTTTGCAAATTGGAGCGGGAGTGTTCGTGGGTGAAATTTTCACAGTGGGGAGTCGGTTCAGAACTAAACCAACACAAGAGTTAAATGTGGGGCGTCGGTTTTGTAACAAACTAACGCTTCAGATATATAAATAAACCTCATATAACCTATCATCACTCTCCTACTTGTTTGTTCTTTAAGGCTCTGTCCATTCGCACTCCGTCGTTTCCATCCGAAGTGAGCGCCTCCACTTCCCCAATCTGCCATTGTTGCAATTGTGAGCTTGATATAGTAGAAAAGATGCCACCCCTCCATCTATTTGTGTCAAAGCTTTGTATTCGTATTGCTCTCTATAAAGGTAAATGATAACCCTAATTCCCCAATTGATGCCACCGCACTCCGTCGTTTTCCCCCTTTAACATGTTCCAGCAATTGATGAGCTTTGTTGTCTCCTTCATGAATGTTTCGCGAAGCGAGAAAGACCTATCAGTATCTTCTACATCTAAGTATTATCTTTGAACTGCTATTTCAAGTTGTTCAGAGTATGTGAAATTCACTTGATTCTTTTCTGTATTGGATGAGAATTTCGATTTTCAAGTGTATCTCTGATGCACCATTGAGCCAAAACCTTGCTTCCGCTGCTGATGCTCTCTGTGTTTGTATGACGTGCTCGATGACATGCATACATTAAGGTTATTCTTTAACCGCATGGGTTCCAAATCAAGTGAACTCTGTATTGTACTGTAACACCTGATTCATAGATATGCCCGGGTGAGCTTGAAAGTGTGCTTTGAGCCAGTCTTGAAACTGACAGTGTAAGAGCCCAAACGGATGCAAACGGAAATCATAAATCTCATGGCCATACTCTCGATTCAGGAACTGCTGTTTATCATGTGCAAAATTCTTCATCTCTCTTTCATACATTTGCAAGTGGTAAATCTTCTTTAAAATTTCCTTGTTAGCTATAGCGATGGGCAACCGATTAAGAATTTTCTTCAAAAAAATATATATTCTAAAGCAAAATCTCTACTTCTCAATGTAATTCCTAAACCTAACTTACGTTCTTGATTTGGGCATGACATTATCAACTAGCAATTAGAGTTGTGTGTGCTGGCTTGTGATACAGAATAGTTTGAAATGCTGGTGCTTGTGATACAGAATACTCGGTATGTAATTATCTCCAATTTTCTGTGTTTGCTTTCCATATTGATATTGTTGTGGGCTGAAGCTCGTTTGGACTTCTTTCTTCGATTATACATCGTGTTCTTTGATTATTTCTTTGACTTTGAAGCTATCTGGCCTTTTCTCTTACCGTTGTCGTCTTCAATCTCTCACTCACTGTAATTTACAACCCTCCCTGACCGATGAACAACAATCTTGCTCACCACCAGATTGAAGACGAGGATGAACAAGGAGCAAGCGTAGAAATTACTTCTTCTCTCTACTATATATATAAATATATATACTCATTCTCTTCTCATGTGTTTGCGCTTATGCATAGATAAAGCTCTGGAACTGTTGTTTGTTGCTGCTGCATCTCGCCCAATTGATTGAAAACGAGACTGAAACCAGTTCATTCAAGAATCGGTAATATACTCAACTTACTTCTTCTCTTCGCCGCAAAAGATAAATCACTGGAGCTTACTTCTTCTTGTGTGTGTGCACCTCTGTTTTGATAAATTTGCTTGCCCAACTAATTGAAAATGGGACTGAAACCAGTTCATTCATGAATTCGTAATGTACTAGAACTTACTTCTTATCTTTGCTGCAATATATATTCATATATTTATATATGCTCATTCTCTTCTTGTGTGTCTGCGTCTATGCATAGATAATTAACTGGAACTGTTGTCTGTTGCTGCTGTATCTCGCTCAACTGATTGAAAACGGGAAAGAAACCAGTGCATTCAGGAGTCGGTTATTTACTCAAGTTAATTCCTCTTTCTGCTACAATAGGTAAATCACTAGAACTGTTGTTTCTTGCTCCGCATCTCGCTCAATAGATTGAAAACGGGACTAAAACCAATTTATTCAGGAATTGGTAATATGCTCAACTTACTTTTTCCCTCTGTTGCAAAAGATAAATAACTAGAACCTGTTTGTTGCTGCTGCATCTCACTCAACTTATTAAAATGGGACTAAAACCAGTTTATTCAGAATTGGTAATATACTCAACTTACATCTTCTCTGCTGCAATAGATAAATCACTAGAACTTACTTCTTCTGTGTGTCTGCACCTCTATAGAGATAAATTTGCTCACTCAACTAATTAAAAATGGGACTGCAACTAGCTCATTCATGAATTGGTAATATACTGAATTACTTTTTCTCTCTGCTGCTACATATATATCTCATTCTCTTCTTGTGTGTCTGCGCCTATGAATAGATAGATCACTGGAACTGCTTCTGTTGCTGCTACATCTCGCTCAATTGATTGAAAACGGGACTAAAACCAGTTCATTAAGGAATCGGTAATATACTCAACTTACTTCTTCTATCTGCTCCAGTAGATAAATCACTAGAACTTACTTCTTCTTGTGTGTCTGCACCTCTATAGAGATAAATTTGCTCACTCAACTAATTGAAAATGGGACTGCAACCAGCTCATTCATGAATTGGTAATATACTGAACTTTTTCTCTGTGCTGCTACATATATATACTCATTCTCTTGTGTGTCTGCGCCTATGAATAGATAGATCACTGGAACTGCTTCTGTTGCTGCTGCATCTCACTCAACTGATTGAAAACGAGGCTAAAACCAGTTCATTCAGAAATGGGTAATGTAAAAAAAAACATATTCAACTTACTTCTCTCCACCGCAATTAATAGATAAATCTTTGGAACTATTATTTGTTGTTGCTGCATCTCGCTCTATTGATTGAAAACGGAACTGAAACCAGTTCATGTAGAAATCGGTATTATACTCACTTCTTCTCTCTGCTGCACCGCTATTATGATAGTCGTGTATTTCAAAAATTCACCAACTGACTGATAAACTAAAAATCTGTTTCTACAATACACAGTCTTCAAAAATGTTTTATTTTAACTCGAATTTTACACAATCTTAATACTTGGTTTGATGCTAATTAGATCTTGAGCCAATGGGCAATGATTAGACTGATTTCCTACTATCAATGGACTGTACAGCAGCTCTTCAATCCGAAAATACTCACCTTGCTTTTGAACAGCTGCATTTAGTTTATGAGTAAGGATTATTCTAGTTCTAATTCTTTATATCTGAGCATTGTTATTATCCCAACTACTGCCATGCTTTACCCTCCTTCCATATGCACTAACCAACTATAAAAGCAATATCTTCTTCTCTACTAGTTTAGTCCCTTTTTAGACAGCTTTAAAATTACATTAAGTGATCAGCTACTGCAGAACAAGTGTTAGCCATCTGCTTGATATGACGGTGAGATATCCTGTGCACATTAGTGAACTACTTCAGCAGGATTTTACTTTTTTTTAAAAAAAACTGCACCATTTTTGCCTCTGTTTCAGATAATCTCTACTAAAAATGATGGCAACTTTCATCCTTTTACATACCTATAAACTGCCATAGAGTGTTTTAAGTCACCAATATGCAACCTGTGTCATAGCCTGTAAACACGCTAAGGTCAGTTTTGGAGGCAGTTCACACTATTCTAAATATTTATTGAACAATCAACACGAGTTTTGTATGAACACTTTTATGAAAAGATTTACCATTGTTTGTGCTCTCTCTTCAATAAGTGTTTTCTGGCTGAGGTTGACAATTTTCAGGAAAACTGTGAAATAAACTGCTATGATTACTTCCTTTAAGTTGCCATTTGTAACAAACAAGTTCTTGTGATCAAATTCCTTGCATTTTTGAACGAGAGCTGTCTAAAATATAAATATCCAATCGTCCTCCTTCATATGGAGTTTTGAGTACAATTAGTTTTATTGTGTCATCTGGGTAATTTCAGCTTACCGTTGTTGTCATCAGGTAAATTCCTTGCATTGAATGAACTATCTAAAATGTCAATATCTAGGTAAACAGATGCACTTTGTTCTATCTTTTAACCTTGTGCTGGCTGTAGTGCAAGTGGGGAAAGTGAGTAAAATTAATGAGCTAAGAGTTGGCTTGCTCGTCTCTCTTTTCTATTGTGGTCCTTTTTTAATGTAAAACTGTTTGATGAAAAAGAGTATAACCAATGATTCTTGATTAGTATTTTATTTTGTAGTACTTTTGCGGGTACAACGGTCGAGCGTACAAAAAAGACGAGGTTGATGTTATTCGAGAGGGTGGGCATCATATGTTCAAATGCAATTAGATTAGACATGGAGTAGATTTTGCTACGCATGTGCTGTTTTCCATGACTTGAGTAGAATGAGGATGTACTGAATCATTTTCTAAGTGGTTGGAATTTGTGGATGTTGCTAAACAGAGTTGACACTACGAATGTTGGCTAAACAGATTTGGAACAATGAATTTGCTATGTGATTCAGAATTATGAATGTTGCTATGTTGATTTGGAACTATAAGTGTTGTTATGTGCGTTGTGAATGTTATTGTGAAACATATGAATGCATTTTTTTTCTTTCTAAAAAACACACTTCTGGTGTCGGTTATATGTTCAAAACCGACACCTAAGAATACCTAAGGTGTCGGTTTTTTATGAAACGACACCCACAAACTCATACATCCCTGCCCACATGCATGGTCTAAAGCTTCGGTTTTAGACAGCCTAAAGGTCGGTTTTACAAAAACCCACACCATAGTACACATCGAAGCCTCGCTTCCAAAAAAACTGACGCCTTAGATACAAAACCTGCAGGACACCTGCTGAGTGCGGTTTGAAAACCGACCCTAAAGGTTTTATAACGACACTATATGTTTTTTCTATAGTGTGGGAATGGACTCATTCTCTTCGGATGCGTTTTGTGATAGTGTCGGTGGTTTAGTTTGCCGAGGATGATGAATTTCTGAGATAGCGGCATCGTTTTCTTCGCCGTGCACAATCGGAAAGGTGGGTCCCATGTCTATAGAAGTAACATTACTTTCCTGCATGGGGAAAATGTTTTCAAAAAAAGTAACATCACGACTGGTGATGATACGTCTTTCACTAATAATAAGGAGTCGATGCCCCTTTTGAGATAATCCAGGCCCAAGATAAATAGATTTGAAACCATGAGCATCAAATTTAGATTTGCGGGTATGAGGTCCCGTGTGGTAAGCGAGGCATCCAAAAGTTTTGATCTTTTCTAAACAAGGGGAAATTCCATGTAGATATTGATATGGAGATATTCCTTGAAGGGTGGAAGAAGGTAACGGTTGATGAGATAAGTGGCCATTAGAACGCTTTCTCCCCAATAGGACATGTCCAAACCAGATGAAAAAATAAGGCTCGTGTGGTTTCCAATAGATATCGATGCTTCCTTTCCACTACTCCGTTTGTTGCGGAGTATAGACACACGTCGTTTGATGTAGAATTGCCTTTGTCATGAAAGAATTGTTGCAAGGTTTGGATAAACCTAGTTCGTAGGCATTGTCGGACCTAACAACTTTGACATGCTTGTTAAATTGTCGTTCTGTCATGTGAATAAAACTTCGAATATGATGAGGAGCTTCGGACTTGTGTTTCATAAGTAAAACCCACGTACACCTACTAGCATCGTCAACAATTGTTAGAAAAAATCTACTACCATCATGATTCTCATGAGAGCATGGCCCCCAAATATCAATGTGAATAAGATCAAAATAATTCTTAGATTTATGCATGGAATTAGAAAAGGGTAAACGGTGTCCTTTAGCACGAAAACAAACGTCACAAGCAAAATCTAAAGGAACATCATTCTTACCAATCAATCCCATCTTTAGCATTTTATTTATGGGAGGTGTCCCATTTTTCTATGCCAAAAGAGAAGTTTGTCTAAACAAGAGTTCAAGGGGGGTAATGTGAACATTATTACAAAGATTAAAAACATTACGTAAAAGATGTATATCAAGAACATATAGGCCATCTTCTTTGTGCCCAATGCAGCTCCTATTCATCAAGGTAGGGGCCTGCACATAACAAAACCGGTCATCGAAGATAACATTGTAACCAGTTTGACTTACCAGCATGCTTACCGAAATAAGGGCAAGATTAAAACTTGGTACGTATAGAACTTTGTCAAGTTTAAAATCATTCGTCAACCTAACGGTTCCAATGATATTGATAGCCTCAGTATTGCCGTTGGGAATCATAACTTGATGATGAGGATATAACTTCTGTTCTTCACACAAAAATTTATGTTTCCTATGAGGTGATCACTAGCACCTGAGTCAATTATCCATCGCAAAACCACTATGATTAGAATAAGCCACATGGGATTTAAAATAAATCAATACCTGCGAAAGTAGAACACTTCTTTTCTCCTTTATCACTGGTACTGTCACGCCTTTATCAGCAGTGAGTTGGTTCTGTTCAAAGTAAGTAATCGTAAATGCGATTTAAGCGTTCCACATCAAAGCCTTGTGTCGTGGAGCTGCTTCCTTCTTTGGACAGTGTTAGCCATGGTGACTTTTTGTACCCTTCCACCAATCAGGATACCCTCGTATCTCGAAGCAATCCTTTTTGGTGTGGCCTGTTTTTCCACAGTGACTGCGGATACTAGAATTCTTTTTGTTGAAGTTTTCTCGGTCACGGCGAGATTTGTTCTTATTACCCCGATGGTCCTCGGGTATGTTAACATGATTAGCAAAAGAATTATCGATGTAGTCCTTACCTGCCTTACCTGAACAGCGTTTATTTTCTTCCTGGAGCAGAATGGAATAGGCAACATCCAGGCTTGGAAGGGGATCATAAGAATATAGCCTCTGACATTAATGAAATCCTCCCTCAGACCAAGAAGAAATTCGAGCAGCTTTTCTTCTTCAATATTTTTGGCAACTTTGTCTCCATATCCACATACGCAAGTGTCAACGTCTGCAACAAAGGAGATTTCATCCCACAATTCTTTAATCGTGTAAAATATTCAGCCACAGATGATGTTCCCTGTTCGATGGAGGACAATTCTCGTTTAAGCTCGAACCTGCGCATCCCATTTGCTTGACTATATCTTTTGGTCAAGCTCTTCCACATTTGGTGAGAAGTTTCATGGAACATGAGGCTGTCAGCTATGGAGGTTTCAACACTGGCAAGGATCATGAATGAACCAGTCCATCGCATCGATCCCAAGCGTCACGACGTTTCTTAGAACGCTTGAACGGGACAGTGTTCCATCGACAATTTTGATTTTGGCAGCGTTCGTTTGGTGATGATTCACTGATTTTGCACGATTCGTCAAGATTAATCACTATGCGATGCGCTGAAAATCATGAGTAAAGGTGGTCATTAATCTGTTTTGGGAGCTTAAACCAACGCAGGCAAACCCTACGTTGCTTTCTAAAAGCTGCCCCTCCAAAGTTTTTGTCCACCTGAATTACAATTTTACCCTGTTGCTCTTAATTTTTGCAGCTACATTTACAATCTCTTTAATACTGTACGAAAAACCCTAGACCCAAATCACTGCATTCAATTTTACAATTTCCAATCCTCTGTAATGAATCCCATATTCCTTGCCCTTACTTTCGCCGGTAAACATCGGATCAACAATTGCTTCCCAACCATGCTTCAAAAAAAAAAAACAATTACTTCCCAACCACTTGTACAATCTCGTCTGAGTTGATTCTTGTCCCATAAATATTGTTGCCTCGCTACCCTGAATTGGTGCGGGCTGGTAAGTTCTTCCTCCTACTCTGAATTTTTCTGCTTCACTAATCTGTATGTGCGACTGATTTGAAGAAGAATGAGATGTGTGTGTGTGATATGAAGAAGGACGGGATGTGCGCCTGTGTGGTGTGCCCGGGTAAAATCAAAGGACAAGATGGTATTTTGCTGTTGTGTGAAGCGCACAATGTCATCGCCTCCAACGAACACTCGAGTTGCAAGGTGAAGATAATCCCTGCGATTATTTGACAGATTAATCTTCGCCTTTATTCCACCCAATTTTGAAAGCAACCAACGAACGGGCCTTTGTTTTTAGCAAGGAAGGAGATTTCCATTCTTCTTTTTCCAGATTTGAAAACCTGACCATTGAATTTATTTGGAGTCAAAGAGATTCCGGTTACATCTGCATTGGTGACGCTTAATGGGTCTGGATCCATGCTGGAACGTCGCTGCTTCCTTTTGTCATCCGCTGGAAAGAGACTCATCACCTTCAGTCTCTGTTTCTGCATCGCTGTGTGTTGATTGCCCGCCATAGAAAAAAAAGGTTACAGGATAAGGCCTGCTCTGGTACCATGTGGGAAGAGGGAGGAGGAGCGTGATTTATTTTAGCGGGAAGTTTACTCATAAGGCAGACAGGAGGAGGAAGAAACGGTTTACGCGAGAGAGAAGATGAGAAGAAGAAGAACGACGCTTCTATTTTCTGTATTGATTAAGGAGAAGATAATACATCCTATTAAATAGGAAATGTGAACAGAACGTTGCTAAACGTTCGGAAATAAACGGGAAGAAGAAAAAAGAAGACCTAGGAAATAAACAATAATCTAGGAAATAGAGAAGGAGATTACATCCTACAAATTAAAGGAACAAATAGTACCTCCTCTGAAAGATCGAGACCTCAAATAACAAATAGTACAGTCGAATCAGGTGGGCACCTGATCCTAGACGACAAATTAATATTCAATAGGTGGGATGGGGTGGGGCGAGTGACAAGGTGGTGGTGTGAAGGAAGGTGTGGACTGTGAAATGACGAGGACTGCCGACCTGCGGCGGAGGCGGGGAGACGCGGTCCTCCTTATCTCCTTCCTGGTAGGTCTTCCTGCCATTTCCGGATGTTCATTTTGTCAACATTCTTAGGAAGAATGTAATTGTAATTCGCCGCTTAGGTGATTTGTCCGCGATGCAGGATAAGGAGGAAATGGCGGGGATGGTGCCGCGAAGGGACATGGGCAAACTGAGCAGAGTAATAGCACTCTGCAGGATTAAGACGTAGAAGAGGAAAATTGCATTGACTGATAACAGCAACTTGCAGGGGCGATTGAAGTTATTATTATAGATCCGGGCTTCCATTGTTGAAAAACAAGAAATTTTAGTGGATACTGTATAAAGTTCTTTCTTCTGCTATCACAATTTATGATGCAGGATGGTATTATCTACACCTTCAGCGGAACCGAGGGGGGATGGCTTGGTGAGAGGAGGAAGAAAAAGAAATGACGAATGTGATAGCTTGAACTAGAAGGAAAAGGGGTCGCGCAGAGAGGACGATTAGATTAGTGGACGGCAACAACAATTAAAGTCATTAATGCAATTCTTTTGAACGGAAAAGATATATTTTCTAAGTCAACCTATGGGCAATCCTCGTAATCTCTTGATGGAATAGTCCGACGTGATGTTGGATCTAACCCGGCTATGATAGAACTGGTTAAATAATAATTTACATTTTTTTAAAGCTTTTACATTTAATTTGAATAATCATCCTATAAAGTTAACAACCTTTATAATAACACATAACATTTGTATTAATTTGAACAATCGATATATTAACACGAGTATATCCGGTTGTACAATAGTATTTGTTGACAATTTGGGTTGATGGGTTGCGTGAAAGTTAACTCTTGTTAAATCTATTTAAGAATCTATAGATCCAAAATCTAACCTAAAATAATTAGGTTACAAATTTTCAAGCCTAACCCGACCCATATAAAAACTATTGAACCCAAACCTGAACTGTTTAAATCAAATTTATTTAGCCCATCTTTTTAATCTAAATAATTATATGAAATTTTATCATATGACGTTAAATCTCTATAAGAGTTACAAATTTTAGGGGTAGGTGGGGTCGCGTTCGGGCCGGTTCGGTCACAAATTTAGGTGCATCAGGCTTACATGTTATGGCTAGGCCTGGTTTTTAAAATTTTCGGACTGGACAGGGAGGCCCGAATTGTTCTGCCGTGCCGCTACCCAGTCGGTTTTTTTATATAATTTTTTTAAAATTAAATATATTATATATAATTCAAATAAATATTATATTGTATTGTACAAAGTAAAATAATTATACATTCTATTTTAATTATATATATAATTATATTAATATTGTAACATCCCTTAGTCCCACTCCATTAATTATTGTCACTATTTCCTTATAAAAAGATTGAGTAACTCTATGCTAGCAGCAGATATAAACTCTATGAGATGTCACCGCCGTTATGAACTAATGTGCACAACAAGACTACCTTAACTAACTAGAACACACTAAATGACTGAATAAATATTTACCTATAATATACAACACCAGTTAAAAACATTGTTGTATGGGATCAGCACAACGTTGAGTATCACATTGTGCAGCCCTCTTGCACTACCGAGCTACACTTAGATTACTTGTCCAGTGAGCTGCGATTCATAAGAATCAAATTAATGAGCCATTATAAAAATTTCACATAGGTAATGAAAACGCAAACTTAAATAAATACACAACAGGAATGTCTTCAAGGCACTTCCAATTTGCTTTATGAGATTAATAAATCTCGATAACTATTATGTAGTATCGGTAATATTTCTTAAGCCTTTGGGATAATTATTTCTTTCTTGTGAGATTGTAATCTCCTTAGATTTCTTTTTACTATGTATGTATATTCGTACACTCTAAGATACAAATCCTATCTCATACTGTTCATAACATTAATGTGTCCTTTGTATATGTGTAGTATTTCAGACACAAACAAAACAACTTGAATAATTACAGAAAAAGTAAAACTCCAGCAGAAGAAGATATCATTCTATCAACATGCATTGTGTGCAGAGAATGTCATTCACATCAATAAGTCAAGCAGAAAATTATTGCTCAAGTAGAAGATATCATTCTCACCAAAATGATTTCTCTTCTATCTGTGTTTGATATTTCTTGTAACAAGCTAGACTAGGAAGGATTTACTCTTGAAGATGGTTATTTGTAGCTAGTTGATGTTGCAAGTACTTCTACACTTCTAATTTGAAATTTTATTTTTGGTTGTTTTAGATTAATCTATTCATTACGCTTTTCAATAAATTTCGTGAGTTTGTTGAATTTTATTACAAATTCTATTTTGATCAGATTGGAGATAAATAAAAGGTCTTATTAATCTGTTAGCTTGTGAAAAATTAGATCAGATTGATTAGGTTTTCCCCCAAGTGCGAAGTAGTTATTAAACTTAATCCATCTATGTGTGTTTCACTAGGTTCTCGATTAGACCTTGTGTGTTTTGTAGGAAGCTTCTATGAGATTATGATTTAATTCTTGAAAGATATTAAAGAATTAGCCATTTCGTATCTCTTATTGATTTGTAAAAGTTTGCATAATATGACTAGCGAAGAATAGCTGAACCCAGGGTCCCGCTCACCCATATCACTTTATTAGTTTTATTTTACTTTCTAACTTATTTTAATTAAATAACACGAACAACCCCTGAATTTCAGTTTTTATTAGGACTATGCTTATTTTCTTTAAGTCCTGCGCATTCGATACTTGGTAGCTAAATTTTCTATACTGAGTGACCATGATAATTACAACCTGAAGACTTTTGATTTATTTTTTTCTAGAATATTTCTTATTTTTAGTAGATCAAAAATCGTGTGTTTGCAGTCACCTACCAAAAGAAATATGGAAGCCTTATTTGGAAATCCCTCACTTCAGCTATGGACCTATCAAATAGATGCTTGAGAATGGAGGTGGAAAATGGTAATGATATTCTGCTATGGAATCTCCCCTGGTGCCAAGGCCTACTTCTTTCAAGTTAATTTCTTCCAAACCAGTACCTGCACTGGTTTGAACACGGGTTCATATTTCATTGATCAATCCATAATGGCTTGGGCTTTTGCAATCTTGAAAAGTTTTCTTCCCGTGGATGTTGAGAGCATTGCTTCTATCCCCATTCAGTTCTGGGCATGATCAGCGGGTTTAGCACTATTCCAAAGGTCACAATTTTTTTTTGTTAAGTGTGCCTATTCTCTGCTGGAGAATGGGAATTCCTACTGCCCCTAAGATCTATTAAAAAGTCATCCGGTGAAAACTCACCTATGGAAGTTTCTTAAAGGGATTACCACTTGTCAAACAAATATTGCCAAGGGAAATAAGTGGTTCCCCACCCTGTTTTTTCTGTGTTAACCTATACTCCCTTGCCCATTATTATTTTCATTGTTGTGCAGTATACCTGGTCCCTTATCATTGATGTCCAAAGTATCCTTTCTTGTAGCAATGAAGCTCTCCTTAGACTGGTTTTATCCTACGGCTATCAGCTGCAGTGCTAGAACTCTTTTTCAATAGCCAATCTTGGCTAGGTGATATACGTAGCTAGAGCTAAGGCTAAACATTACAGTGAACTGTCTTGGTGGTCTCTCTCTAACTGAAGAAAAATAAGGTTTTCAATGATCTTATCAGTTATTTATGTGTTCTCAGATTGGTTTTAGCAACAAACTGAAGCTCTCTTCTCCTGGCTTCATCAAGATCAGCTCTGCTTTACTAGGAGATCAGGTGGTGGTGCTATCATTATTGCAGGGGTTCGTCGGAATGTCAAGGGATTCCATCAACAAGATTTGACAAGCTTTACCATGTGAAACTGACGAGTAACATCACAAACAAAATTTCAATGAACTTGCAGTTAGTATGGGTGCCATTCATTTATTTTGGTTCACTTGCAGTGCAGGAATGGTTTAGACACCTTTTGGATGATGCCCCATGTGTGGCGAGCATGCTCATGTATGAGTGTGATAGAGTGAAGGCACTTAGCTAAGATTTTAGTAGTATGGCAGAAGTAATGAATTGTTGTATGATAATTTTCCCGCTGAATTAGCTTTTGTTTTGTACTCTGATGGAATGGGAGGTATTACAACTTACTAAAAACAAAAAAAGGAATCAGAAACAACATCAGGGACGGCAGCTAGCCCAGCTCGGCGAAAACTACTCACAAAAATTTAGAAGAAAGGAACATATATATTGCAAAGACATTGAAACAAAACCCTATGTGAAAGGGTCAATCTCATCAAATAACAGATACTATCGAAACAGATTCACCTTATCTTAGACGACAAATTAAATTCAATAAGGTGGGACGGGGTGGGCGAATGGCAGAGTGGTCTGGGGTGGGGTGGTGGTGTGGACTATGAATTGACGACGCCTGCCGACACGCGGCGGGGGCGGGGGACGCACGGTTCTCCATATCCCTCCGGTAGATCTTCCTGCCATTTCCGGATGCTCCATTTTGTCGTCATCTTAGGAAGAATGTAATTGTAAGATTCGCCGCTTAGGGAATTTGTCCGCAATGCGAGATAAGGAGAAACTGGCGGGATGCTGCGCGAAGGACATGGGGCAAATGAGAAGAGTAATAGCACTCTGCAGGATTAAGACGTTGAAGAAGAAGATTGCGTTGACTGATAACAGCAATTTGTAGGGCGATTGAAATTATTGTCATAGCTACTGGTTTTCATTGTTGAACGAGAAATTTTAGTGCGTACTGTGTACCACTCTTTCTTCTGCTATCGAATATATTGTGGGTATTTATCACACCCTTCAGCAGGGGATGTCTTGGTGAATGAAGAGGAAGAAAAGAATTGACGAAGATGTACAATAGGTTGGACTTGAAGAGTAGGACGGTGAAAGAGGAAACAATTAAAGACAATTCTTTTAAGAGAAAATAGATAGGTTTCTTTCTAGGTAGAGGTGATCATTCGGGCGGGATGTGTGGGGTGGAGGCGGGCAGGAATCGGGCCGGGTGTCAGAGGAAAATTTAGGTTCGTCGGGCCTATTTTCAAACACCAAGTCCGGTTTTTTTTATGTTGTGCGGGCCGGGTTAGGCCCGTTTTTTTTCTAGAGATTGCCGAACCCGGCCCACCTGACCCGCTTTTTTATTTTTTTATATAAATTAAATATTTTAAATATAGATTTTATATTATATATAACTTATTTAAAATTAATATATTATATATATAACTTATTTAAATTTATATATTATATATAATTTTAGTATATATTTATAAAAATTAACTATGTATATATTACATTTTAAAAATATAATAATAAATAATATAAAATCGGGCTGGACCGGGTTTGTCCACGAGCTCAAAAATGTGCCGTAGTCGGCCCGGTTTTTTATTCGGGCCTAATTTTATGTCCAAGCCCGCCCGAAAACTCTATCGAATCGGGCTCGTCGGGCTTTTTTACGGGCCAGATCGGACCAGACTGCCGGACCGAACACATTATGATCAGCTCTATTTCTAAGTCATCGTGTGGCAATCTTCCCAATGTCTCGATGCAGATAGTCCGGACGTCGGTGCTCCCTCCGTTAAATTCTTGTAGCTTGTTTTAATGGGATTGCTTTATTAACAATTACATGTCATTAAGAAAAGTTCCTCTGAATTTATTAGTTTTTTTTCGATTTTATTGTTCAATTTTGAAGAATTAGAGACATACCTAGCTATAAATCACAGTAGTGGAAGAGTAATAATAAAAACAACATAAATAAATTCCAAAATAAATAAAAAGAACACTAACTAATTATTAGAAAATTAGAAAAGTAAAATTGTATTCTTGTACATATTACGAGGAAAATTTTGAAAAAGCTTTTCCAAACACTAACAATGATAAGTATATATGTGTGGTTATGGGCTAAGCCACATATTATATGAGCGGTAAACTGAACAACAATTACACTAAAATATACATGGTTCAGCCAAATAAAACCTATTATGGGGGACGTGAGAGATGTTTTCACTACATTGCTTAGCAGCTTGAGACTATGAAGTGGAAGAGTAGTTTTCTCCCTGTCTTTTTATGTGGTGTTACATTTATCTATCCGTCTTTCACCTCATATTTTTTTATTATTTTGTTTATTTAAGAACCCATAAGAACTATTGATAATCATGCTCTTAATTTGTTATCAAAAAATAAGAGTAATTAGCACATCCACAATGGTTATGAGGTTCTTAAGAGATTTTTAGATGTCGTGTCACCAGAAAATATTATTTTATTACCTAAGCAACTTCATTAATTTATTCATTACCACAATAAGGGAGTTTCTTAATCTTCTCACCCCTCCCACTATTTTTTTTTCTTTTTCCCGTAAAATAGTTACTACTCCTATTATTTATATTTTCACTTCAAGATGTAATTATTATTTATTTATCTATCATTTTCTTTTCTGGAAAAACATTTTAATTGTATATATTGTATAAATGTTTAGGATTATCGATTAAAAATAAATTATTTTAGAAATTGATTTCTTTTTAAAAATGATTAACATGCAAAATTTTAGTAAAAATCAGATTCTTAAATATATTATATATATATATATATAATAAATAAAAAGTAAAAGCTAACCTAGGATAGCAACATGATTTAGTTGAGTTTTGAAAATTTTGTTTAATGTATTAATATTAAATGAGATGTAGTAAGAGTATATAGAAAAATGGGAATCGTAAAACAATTTTGGAAAGTATTAAATATTTTTTTATTGAAGGTGTCAGACAATACAGAGATACAACCAATCAATTTGATTTTACGTATGTTCCTTAAATAAGCAACAATGAAAGAGAAATTGTGTGGATTCACACCACTACAGATCTTTTTTTTTAATTTCTTACTGACAAATTTGGTTGGAATCCACACCATTGTGGATGCCCTTTAATGGTGGCCATCGGGTCCGGTTCTACCCGGAATCGATTAGAACCGGACCCGGCCGGGATCCGGTGGGAACTTGAACCGAACCGCCTCAGCCGGTTCCGAATACGAATACATGTTTTGAGATTCGGGCCCGAACCGGAACCGGAACCGGAACCCGCCTGGGACCTCCTGGAACCGTCATCAGATTCGGAACCGGGAACCGGAACCGATGCCGCCCCGGAACCAGTTGCAATATGAAGCCAACATGATGTTGTATGAGATGAATGGGGATAACACCACTTAGGCTTCTATCTTGTAATATTTTAGAATGTATTAGTAATTTAGTATTACTTTCTTTCCATATAATCTTTTTTTTAGACTTGCAAAATGAAATCATGTAACCTCTTAGTAGCTGTACTCTTTTTCCTTATTAGGGTTTTCCCAATGGGTTTTTACCTAATAAGGTTTAATGAGGCAGTGAATCATATAATGAGCTCGTTTGGGGAACAGCTTCTAGCAGCAGACAGCTTCTCAATTTCTAAAATCAGCAGGGTTCCACCAAACACCCAAAACCAGTAGCTGACAGTTTCTGTAAAATCATCAGCTGAAGCTTCTCAATTTTCAGCAGCAGGACCTAACAATTGTCTGCTTTTTAAAACCATCAGCAGACGTTCCACCAAACACCAAAACTAGCAGCTGACAGCTTCTCCAAAACCATCAGCAGACATCTTCTCAATTCCAACAGCAGGACCCAACAGCAGGCCCTAGCAGCTGTCCCCAAACGAACCCAATAAAATTCTCTTTGTTCCTTATTTTTTGTAAATTCAATAAAAATTCCTAAGTCTTTGTTTCTTACACATTCAATATATAAACGTGAAGAATAACCTATCTAGGAGTAAGTGGATGAAAAGAGTAACGTTGTGCTCAAACGGATCTCAATCGGAGCTAAAACGAAGCAATTGGAGCCGATAGAATCTTCTGGAACCACTCCGAACCGGTCGGAACCGATCAGAACCGGAACTGGCCTGAACCAGTTTTTTGCCCGAATCCGAAGCGAACCAAGATTTCATAACCGGAATCGGAACCGGAACCGCCCAGACCGATTTCGAATACGAATACACATTTTCCGGAACCGGTGGACCGACCCGTGGCCACCATTAATGCCCTTAGTCTTAGATGGTGAAGTGAAGTTCGCCTTTTGTATCTTGGTGTTGAAAGTTGGCAGTGGGAGTGTTGGGAAACACCACGTGTCCCATCGCTATGGGCGTAGACATGAGTGATAATAAGTGGTTCAAGTGATTATATTTGAGCATTTATTTCATATACTTGACCATCTTGGTAAGAATGCAAGAGCTACGACTAAATAATAAAGACACGTAGAAAATCGAGCCTTAACTAACTCTTGGTTGACAATCAGTTAAAGAATGAAAAAAAGAACGAACTTGATTTCCAAAATTCTTGGATTGAATATACAAATACACGCCCCGACTAAGATTGAACAACGTCACTTCACAGAAAACCATCACCACCAAGCTACAACCGAGCTCCACCCGTTGTCGGTCGATTGTCGGACTCTTATAGCTTGACAAAGTGTGCACACTCCGGATTGCCATATTGAAGCTTAACATTAGCTAGTTCTGAGTCTTGATTTTTGAACCCAATCCTATATTGATTGGGGTTGATTAGGATCTGATCGGATTCTAGGTCCACTTATAACCTAAGTTTAATAATTATGTCATACAACACTAGTTTTAAATCCTAAGTTAGTTCACTGGAACCTAATTAGAGTCGCCACCTAATTTTTTGACCTAGGTAAATTAGGAAAGGAGAGTTCGGGTTCGGGGGCTTGATATTCGACTTATTTAGGGTTCAATTACTTTCATTACCCCTCGAAGTCATTTTTCCTCTACTTAGTTTAGTTACGGCTTATTACGAGTCGTTGTAACCTAAGTGCGCGCTTCTGATTTTTTTTTATTTTTTAACAATTTTTGACAGAAAAAAAAAAGTGAAAATTAAAACTACCTAAACTAGGGTTTCAGAGGCAGAATTAAGTCAAATTTCAGTTGTGTCCGTAGCCAAGGACCTAATGTCCGAGACCACGGACCCCAGTTGAACTACATGATTATGAAAACCGAATTAAAATAAAACATAAACTTGAAAGTTCGGGGCCACGAACAGGGTATCAGTGGGCCCGGACATGTACTGTTAAAACCCTAAAATTTGAAAACTGAAAAATAAGAATTCCGCCACCGTCCGTGGCCACGGACACCCGTCCGTGGTCCCGGACCATGGGTCCGAGGTCACGGATCACCCACGACAGTGGTTTTTGGTGGTTCCTGACGGTGTTTTTTGGCTCAAATTTATGCACGTGTAGCCTGAAAGATTTCCAAGATGTTAGTAATCAAATATTCACAGTTTGAAGTCGAATTATGCACGAAACTTAGCAAACAAGTAACAAGACAAAAGCAAAAAAAAAAACCAATACAGAAGCCGAAAAGGGTCGGTTTGAATCCAAATTTTGACAGAAGACTAATCAAGTCGTAGGGTTTTAGAAAAGTATGATTATAACCTGTTTTGGCTCCTGGATCAACGAGACTCTTCAAGTCGGGATTCTTTTGGTGCTCCATTGATCTCGGTTCTGGATTTAGTTCGAACCTGGCTTCTGACTATTGATTGTTGATGGTATTCCTCACGTTTTGGTGGTGATTTAGCCGCTGTTTGATGGTAAGAACAATGTTAGGAGTTGAAATTGTGTGAAGTGTGGATTTGAGAAGAATTTCGGTATTGTTTTGGTGCTTGGTAGTGCAAAAACGTGAGAGGCTGGTTTTTGAAGAGAGTTTTGATGCCTAGGGTTCTAGGAGCTTATGTGATCCTGATTTGATCAAGAGATTTACCCCTTAATATAGACTTCCTTAAAGATAAAGAAAATCTAGTGAAAACAAGATTCTTTGGGATTTTAATTAAGTGACTTCCCAATGGTATTTTGCTGTGAAATCTTAGCCACGTGTCAAGGATGACAATTATGATTTTTATGAGGTGGAATAGAGTTTTTAAAATTTTGGAATTTTTTAAATTCAATTTCTCGTTAGATTCAATCAGAAATTGCTAAAAATTATTGGGAATTCAAAAAATCATAATTCCAATGCCATTATGCTCAAAATGCCATCCTCTATCATGGGTTAAAATTTCAAGAAATTCCAGGTTCATTTGAGCCACTTTCGGAGGAGAGAGAAAGCTTATAGGGCTTAGGAGCCTTGAAAAATTACGAAAATGCCCTAAGATGACTAAGCTGCCCTGATGCCCTGGAATGCGTCGATCGAACCGGGAATCCTTGCTGTTGACCAAACTACCCTTTTTGCACCTGTACCTCAAGAGACTCTCCTCCGGGGGGTTAGAATTTTGGGTATAACACTAGTTATGAAAGACACAGATTGATTAACAATTTGACACCTAACCGACTATGGGTTGACACTCATTTTCACCCTGATTCTCTCTCCACATATTTTTGTGAATAATCCCTCTTAGTTACAAACATATATAGTTATCTTTGACTACATTTATAGTGGTACAATTTATATATAATAAAAATACAGGCTTTGTAAGCTTACAATTTGGATAAGTCAATCATCCATTTCCTCTTCGGTATCTTATTGAACAAAAAGGTGATATTGTTCTTCCATTGATCAATAGTTTTAAGGCTTCAGAAGTATCATGATCCTTCGCTTTCCATTTTTTCAAATGAAGAACTTGACCACATGGGCATAGAATAATTATGCTGTTGTTTCAGTCGGACAATTGTTAGGCGCTTCCGTGAAGGCTGCATATTCAAGAATCGATCAACAACCATCAACACTCAAGAGACACACTTTTCCTGAACACTAGGGAGCCCTGACACGAAATCAAGGGAGAGTGAATCCCAAGGACGATCATGAATAGGAAATGGATTCAGAAGGCCCAGAATCTTCTTTCTTTCTACCTTGTTCTTGTTTTGATAAGTCTTTCTACCTTGTTCTACTGGCATACTAGACAAGACTTCACATATTCCTCAATGTCTAGGACCATCTTCTTCCATTAGTAGCTCTAACGGATTAGAGCTAGAATTTTGTTTACCTCGGTATGACCCGCCCACTAATCATCATGAAACTCCCGCATCAACTCATTACAAATTTTATCAGTAGGACCACAACTCCACGTTGCTTATCCAGCAACAGGTCGTTAAGCAGGATGTAGTGGTGAGTCTTACCTAAAATACCCCTAATTAATTAAACATTAATTAAACTTAAACATATAATCAACTAAATTAAGGCCTAAACATGCCTTAAAAATAAATTAAACAACAATGTTTGTTAGAAAGTAAGAATTACACCCTTTCACCTTTTGGGTAAAAATACCCAAATGAGCTCCTTAGGACCTAAAATTTTGTCCTAAGAATTATAACCCATAAATGAACACAATGAAACCATTTTCAAGGAAAACCAAGCTCATAACTCCTTAGAACACAAAATGTGCTATAAGCTTTCTTAAAGCACATTTTTGTGAGATTGTCTTCAAAATGAGTTTTGTATGATTTTAGGGCCTTGAATACCCTTAAATATACTAACGTGACATAATGTACCACATTAGAATGACTAATTCAAAGTTTTTCAAAAAAATCAGAATTGTGCATTGGTTTGTGAATAGTAACCAAATAGTGCAAAAATAACACTTAATCTCCTAATCTAGTCAATGGTCAACACTTATCCTTTGACCTTGACCATCCATTGCTGTTTAATGAGGGTTGTTCCCTTAGCATGTGGCCGGTCTCAAAACAAGTAAACATGACTCACCAAGGTAACTTTATTAAAGTAAAGATAAGTACTCTTTTATGACATAATTAAGCAAGTCATTCTTTCCACCTTTCCTTACCGATTTCCGCCAGATCTTAGAGATTTCTTCAGCTGAAGGAAACCCTCCTAAATATCTAAGTATGAGTCATCTTGACTATTGACTAAATAAGACATTATCTCCTTATAAGCCTCTTTTTCTTCATTTCAACTCATTACCCTTCCTTCAACTGTAAGCACCCTCTCAAACTCTCTCTTTTATCCTTCCAAAACCAAGGATAGCACCCAGCTTCAAAGGCCATCTTGTTGACTTGTAGGTAAGCACCTAGATCATCCATATGATCAAATTCTTCATCTCTTCTCCTCTTTCCAATGGTGTGATTCATCTTCATTTTCATCCAGCTGTTGTGACTGAGTTGAGGCTAAAAGAAGAGGAGTTTTACGGTTGCAAATCAGAAGAGAAGGGGAAGTTTTAAACTAGCTAGTTAAGGTAAAAACCATGCTTTACCTAGCTTCTTCCTTTCCTTCTCCATTCCGGTTGTGTTAGGCAGTTCCCTTAGCTCATTCCCTTGCTCTTTTCATGGAAAATTAGCTGAAACACCATACCATGAAGACCCTAGCTGGATCTAATTCAAAGGACTCCACTGGTTATTTTTCGTAAACAAAATTCATCCTTGTTCTACATGTGTATATCGGTTCTATACCTTGCTAATAATGGTGTTTGTAACACCTTGTTTTCTCCAAGAAACAGGCCATGAACCACCCTAATATCAGCCTACAACATTAAGGTATAAACCTTGGAATTTTTAGTTTAAACTTACTCTTTAATGATCTATGTAACATATAACTAATACATGTATCTTCCCTTGCATATATGCTGGCGAAAATTCCTTGGAAACCTTGGAAACATCCTGCACAAACCATAGGAAACAAGTCCAAGCATAAAGCTTAGTAAAGTGAGTGTTTTACTCCTTAATGATGTGTATATACTAAGCTTAAGTGATTTAACATTTCAAAAACTAACTAAACCTTGTGTTTAAATTAGGCCGAGGTTTTTAGGAGCTGTTTGGTGAAGTTTGTGACTCAAAAATAGGTGAGGAAACCTTACCTTATGTTATAATATAGTTTTATGAAATTTCGTTACATATATAAATATAAGCCATGGATCATTTGGTTTATAAGACCTAACTATGTATTAAATGCTTTATAACATTTTGTTGATTTAGTATTAAATGACCTATAAGGTCAAGGAAATATTTTAAAGGTTTAAAACATAATTTATAAAATATCTGGGTAGCTGATAAAAGCCGTGACATAATTATGTCATTTGGGACATTTATGTGTAATTTTATTATATGTTAATTGTTGTAATAAGGCCATGCATTTTAGGCCATTTAATTTTATGTTACATTAAGTTTAAAATGAATTTAAAGCGGTAATAAGCATTACCGAAAACATTATGGGGTTTTAAGTAATTAAAATAAACTTTAAAGGCTAACCATAGGTTATAGCAAAAAATTACATATTAAAACTTATTTTATGAATTTTATAAAGTTTAATGAAGTTTTGAGGCAAAAATATAAATTTTGAAAAAATTATGGGGCCAAACCGTAATAAATAAAACATTTGGTCAAACTGGTAGTCAATGGGTGAATATAGACCATGTTTGGTGCCTTGACCAAAATTTAATACCATAAATAATCGATTTGTAAACTTATAGTAACATATTAAGCTAAATGTTGAATTTATAAAACTAATGGGGTAGGAATGGTAAATACCCAAAGTTATGGGTTAAAATGGTTAATATAACAGTTTATATTATAAGTGTAAAGTTAGGGAATTTTTGGAGTTATATAAATGGCTATATTAATAAAAGTGTATAATATATAGTTTTGTGACATTAGGAAGCATATCATATATAAGTGGGGTCAATATGTAAATAAGGAAAAATGTTTGGGGCGGAAAAGGAATTTTAAAATAGTCCTTGGTCTATTCGTAAATAATGTAACATAAAACTATAGGTTATACAAAGTCATAAACATTAATACTATGTACTATAACCTATATGTAACTTATGAATATATGTGGTAAATATGTAAATAAAGAAACTAATGTTGCTGGAAAATAAATAATAAACCAAACGACCATGGGTCTGTTCGGTAATTACAAAATGTATAAACCATATGTTATAATGATTAATAAATAAAATGTTATGATATATATAGTTATGTAACACTATATATTATAATGTGGCAAGTTGTGATTATAGGAAATAATTGTGTTGAAAATGGAAATTTAAAATAGGCCCTAGGTCTGTTCGAATTTTTAAAACTTACAAAACCATATATTATATTTACAATATGGTTTGAATGGTATAATATATGATGATATGATATGTTATAATGTAGTGGTGTATTTGTAATAAATGGAAAGTGTGGGAATTGAAAAGAAAATGAAATATAACCTAAGGGCCTTCCCGGCAATAATAAAGAAGTTTTATAAAACTATAGGTTATATTCTGTTATAAAGTTTTAAATGTTATAAAATATGATATTTATAACATGGTATGACATATTGGTTATATTGTAATAAATGAGAACTATGGTAAATGAAGAGATAACAAGTGTGTTATATATATGTCTTTTCGGTAATAATTATAGTTTCCAAAACTATATGTTACAATGTTTAATGAAATATAAATATCATACTATATGATATCATGATATAAGTGTAACACCTTATAATATTATGTGGTCAAAGTATAGTTTACAAAACTAACATGTTGTAGCGCATGTATACATATTCCAAATGAAGTTATAAACTATGGTATACAATGACATAAATACTATGGTTATTATATGATTTTGGTATGAATAAATGAATCTTGAATGGGGAATAACATCTACATAATATAAGGTTTTTATACTTCATAAAACATATATATATATATATATATATAATATATATTATATATATATATATATATATATATATATATTTTTAAAAAACCGCCCACAAGCATATATGTGTATATAATATAGTTTTAAACCATGCAATAATAAATAACAAATGTGATTTCATTAGTATAGATATATACTACAAAGTCATAAAGTTTCAAATGCAAATATAACTTGTTACATGAATAATGAGTTGTATAATACAAGGTATATTAAAGAATAGTAACCTACCATGCAATAAACCTAACGTTGCATGAAATGCATGCAACCATAGGTTATAAATATATGCCTATTCATGCGGCTATAGATTAACATATACCTATGCATGTTACCGAATCATTTGAATTAATATACGAGAATGTATGAACCTACGTATAAGCGTACACTTATAACACTACTACAAAAAATATAGATAATGACATTTTTTTAAACCCTATTTAATAAAGTGTAGTAAATTTTTAATATAACTACACTATTTAGTTACACTTGTTTGTGTAGAACTATATAATAAGAGCTTATGCTAAATGTAGGTACAAGTAGTATATATAAAATACAAAGATCTCTAATATCTCTACATCTATTATGAAGACACTTATAAGTGAAGGAATTAATTTTCTACATTTTATTTTGTGCATAAAATTTGAACTTAAAGTGTGGCATACTACAATTTTGTAGTAGTGTAAATACTAAGGGTTGGAGTAATATAAATCCCAACGTTTAAAAACGCTAGCTAAAAAGTTTTCATAAAATCAACTCCTACGTTAAAACCGAGTATTAATACGTACTCCGCTGGCTTGGTTTTCCAAGCTTAGTGACACTCTTATTACCATGGGGTTCTGAGACTCAAAGGATGACACCTCTCTCTTTATTTATCAGGCTGAAGGAGAAACTATACTAGCATTGATCTATGTGGATGACAGTCTTTACTAGGAACTCACAATCTCTCATCACCAAGTTCACCACTCAACTAGACAAAGTTTTTCTAGAAAAGATTTGGGGCCAGTTCACTACTTTTTAGGGATTCAGGTTGAACACACCAAATGTGGGCTTTTTCTCTCTAGTAGCGATACATTAGGGATTTAGTAGAAAGGGAAACCCTTACTAAATCTGGTGCGGTCTCTACACCTATAACCATCACTACTTCCCTTGCCGACTCATGAAGTCATAATTTCCCAAACATAACCCTATTTTGCAGTTTGATTGGGGTTTACAGTAACGTCCAAATATCATATTCACCGCCAATAAACTATGTCAAAACATACACAAACCATCAGAATTCACTGGAAAGCTATAAAGTGAATCTTATGTTACATGAATGCCACATTCATACTTCGACTCCACATCTATGCTAGGTCAAGTCTTCAACTTTCGGCCTTTGCTAATGTAGACTGGGGAGAAAACCTCTTTGGTTGCCGCTCCACCACTGGATTTTGTGTCTTCCTGGGCAAGAATCTTGTCGCCTGATAGTTGAAGAAGCAGCCCACCATCACTCGATCCACCACAAAGGTCGAATATCGATCGATTGCGCATGGTACTTGCGAATTGATCTGGATTCACATTTCTGGCGGAACTCGGTGTTTACCTTGGTCCCCCTCCCCGGTTCTGTGGTGTGATAATCTGGGCTCAACCTACCTCGCTGCCAACCCAGTTTTTACATTCCGGAGTAAAACATATGGCCCTTGACTTTCACTTTGTACGTGAAAAGGTGTCAAACAAATCCTTACTCATTCAGTTCATCTATACTGTGGATCAAAAAGCAAACATTTTGACAAAACCTTTACTAGGCCCCTGTTTTGTTCACATACGATCCAGCTGCAGGTTCTCTGCTTGGATCACGGGAGGATATTAAGGCCCACAATAATATAAAATGCAATAGTAGTAAATAGGTCCATGTTTTTATTGTACATTTACATCAGTCCTTTACACTTGTAAATAAACTCTTATATATATATATGTAATTAGTAAGGTGGCCCACTTATGATAGAAACATTTCACATATTACACATTGGCAAATTCTTTTCTACAAGTAGATGTATCTAGGATGGCTACATGTGGGGGTAATTTAGTCAAATAAAATAAAAGAGATGAGAGATAGAGGGGGAGGGAAGCGCGCGCGAGGTAAGTCTCCTTTCGTTTTGTTTTTTTTTTGTTTTTTTTTGTATTTTCATTTTTGAAAGAAACAGATTTTTATTATTTTTGTTTTTTTATTATAAAACTTTAACTTATTGTAACTTTTGATATATAATCCAAAATGAAAAAAATTATATCATTGTTCATCTAAATTCGAGCTCTTCAAACAAGACCAGTCATGGATATGTTTTGACAACTTTAAAAAATTATTTTACATGTATATGTACAAAACTTAAAAAACTTGTACAGATGGTCATACAAACGTGTACAAATGTTCATTAAACATGTACATTCCACGTAAAAACTTGTACTTCATCGCAATAACTCGACGCTAAAAACCCGCTACCACAAACCCGAAAATGCCTTCGACGTTTTTTAGCTATCATAGGGTGGGTTTTGGGGTGTTTTTGGGGGGTAGGTAATCTATTTGGAATTTTGTTTCATACTTTACAGGTTTTTAGGTAGGTCTAACGACCCTAAACCAGCTACCACAAACCCTAATAATGTCTTCGACGTTTTTTTAGCTATCCTAGGGTGGGTTTTGGGGTGTTTGGGGGGGGGGGTAGGGTAATCTATTGGGAATTTATTTTGTACTTTATATTGTAGCAACTAACTCGACAGGTTTTTTAGGGTTTGTGGACCCTAAACCCCGCTACCACACACCCTAAAATTGCCTTCGACATTTTTAGCTATCTTATGGTGGGTTTTTAGGTGTTTTTGGGGGGTAGGGTAATCTATTTGGAAACTGTTCTATATACTAATGTGATAATGTACATATTTTAATGTGAAAATGTACATGTTTTAATGTGACGATGTACATGTTCAAATGTGAGAATGTACATGTTCTTAATGAACATCTGTACATGTTTGTATGGTCATATGTACATGTTTGTATGACTGTGTGTACAAGTGTTCTTCCTTATATGTACAAGTTTTAATCTAAGAATGTACATATTTAATGATTCATATGGGTTTATATGACTATCTATATGTTTGTTAATGTACATGTTTTTACGTGAGAATGTACATGTTTTAGTGAACATTTGTACAGGTTTGTATGACCATCTGTACACGTTTTTTTTAAGTTCTGTGCTCCATACATGTAAAATAATTTTTTAAAAGTTGTCAAAATATATCCATGACTAGTCTTGTTTTGAAGAGCTTGAATTTAGATGAATAATGATATAATTTTATTTCATTTTGGACTTATAAATTAAAAGTTACAATAATTTAAAATTTATGATAAAAAGAAAAATAAAAATCTTTAAAAAAACAAAACAAACGTTACGGCACTATTAGAAAATACATAACGACACTATATAAAAAAAAAAAACCAAAGAAAGAACGGAGGTAGCCATCTTTGGCTACAATCAGTTGTAGCCAAGACAGCCCCGTTACACATTTTATTTGGATTTACAATTCCCTTTTACGGCTAAACTAGTAGCAGAATTCAGAAGAAAGCCACGAAGGCACGATCCCCTAACAAATCGTACCTTTAATATCTGAAACGAGTAGATCCGTTCAAAGACGGATCCCCTTACAATTCCAAGTCCAACCGAATCAGATTATACAAATCTAGACGATAAATTAACATTTAGCAGTATGGTGGAGAAGCGGGGTAGGGGGGGGGCGGCGGGTGCGAATGGCTGGGGGGTCGAGGACGACATGGTGGCTGGTAATGACGAGGTTTGCCGAGAATCGGCGAAGGTGGTGAAGGCACGGACCTCCTTATCACCACCGTGGTACGTCTTCTTGCCGAATGTTCCATTTTGTCGTCATTACTAGGAAGAATGTAATTGTAAGATTCGCCGCTGATGAGGTGATTTGTTCGCGATTTGGGAAGAGAAGGAACTGGTGGGGATGCTACTACCGCGACGGAATTGGGCAAACTGAGCAGAGTAATAGCAATCTGCAGGATTAAGACGATGACGATTGCGTTGATTGACAACAACTTGCGCTGGGGGTGATTGACAGTACTGCTACATATACTGGCTTCCATTGGTTGCAGGGGGACCGAGGGGATATGGCTGGGTGAAGAGACTTAAAAACTAAACGAAACTGTTTTATAGTAAGTTGCTTGAAGGGGTAAGGCGGAAAGAACAAGTAGCAGTAGGAGATGAGTCTCCATCGGAGACGACAGCCTTATACCGACTACCGGCAGCCCTAAGTGAAGTCAATAGTCAAGTCGACCCTAGATTATGGTGGGGTCATTGCTTGGGCATTAAGCCACCCACCCTCTTGATTCCTCGACAAAGAGTCAAAAGGTACCAACAAAGTAATCTTTAATTTGTACAACCCAAATAATAAAAAATCAAAAGAACTGTTTAAAACGACCGAAGAAAACAATGCAAGTCGACAAAATTTGTACTATATTATTAGGGGATGTTTCGTGACAATTTACTTAAAAAAAGTATTATACATTATATATTCTTTTAATTTAGGTCTTATTTTTTTGCCAATATTATAAGCTAGTTTATTTGATCAGCTAGTTGTTCTCTTGTATGTTACATACATCAATTGTCATATTAATTATTTTTTCTCTCTACTTTTTCTAATTTCAACTGACAACTGACATCAACTCACGTTTCAGCTCTACAAAAGAATGAGGCCTAGTTTAGTTGGAGAGTCTCACTCCATCCATCCATCCCGTGGTATAGCACTCACTTCCATCCTTCTAGTCCACTCCTGTCAAGTCAATAATACTCCCTCCGTCCCTCATTGACCTTCTGGTTTACTATTTGAACATGTCATTTGATTTTAATATTTAACATATAAGATGATATAATTTTACAAATCTAATTTTTGTAATGGAATCCTCATATCAAAAATTATATGTTGTAGAAATTTATTTTATAAAATTATTTTATCTTATATATTTAATATTAAAGTAGAAAAACGTGCCAAAAAACAACAGGAAGGTGAAAGTGGGACGGAGGTAGTAGTAAGAGCTCCTTGCCCGATCAGAATTTCTTCATATATCTACCGGATCAACTATTTAGATTTAGACTTATCAATCTGGGTCATTAATTTGGGTTCGATTCGGTTTGGTTTTATTTCGAGTTAATTTGTAGATATTTATTTTCGGTTCAAAACAAATTCATTTAGTTTAAATTAAATTCAGATAACTTGGATTGATTGAGTTCAGGTTTGTAATAACTTAGTTATAAAAAATTTTACACTATATTTATATGTAATTTAGCAAAGTTGGATGACTTTTTACTCCTTATATCCATCCCAATGGTATCCACACACTCATTTCCGCCCTATTCTCTACCCACACCAAGTAAAGAATAGTAAGGCACTAGCCTAATCAGAATTTCTTCCTACGTCTAGCTGATCAGCTATACTTTATATTTATACATTTGATTGGAATGATATTTCTAAATAAAATTGACATATTAAAATCTTCTAAATATGATGTGAGTTTTTACTATCGTTTTGATTTTTTATGTTGGATAAAACTGTCGCAAAATAGCTATAGCGTTTTGTAAATGTGCAGTTTTTTTTAAAAATATACATAACATGTCAATTGAGTTAACTTCTACTGTATACCGAAAAAAATGATGGGTTAAAAAAGTAACTAAATTGTGATTTACATACAATAGTGCAAAAAATGTCTATTTCGACACCCCTATTTCAGCGGTTGTTCTTACAATCGTCGAAAATATGGTTCCGAAAACTTCTATATATATATATAAAAAACCCTGGTCCCGAGCCGAAATAGGGTCATCGCAAATTTTGTGTATAAAAAAGACACATATTTTGGCGTTTCCTAGCTAAGAACCGCTGAAATAGGCATCTTTATTAGACACAGAATTTTCGGGGCCCTATTTCGGCGCTTCCTAGCTACAAAACGGCCGAAATAGGTTGTTTTCCCCGTTTTTTAGATGAAATTTTTTAAGAACCGCGCCTCCGCTTAATTTTTTCTGACTTTTCGCCTCTCTCTCTTCATTCTCTTCACTCACTGTATGCGGCTAAGCTCTGCGTCTCCACCTTCATTCTCTTCTTATGTATGCGGCTATCGTCGAACTGCTGCATCTTGCTCACCAGATTGAAGACGGGGATGAAGCAGTTCATTCCGAACCGGTAATATAGTGGAACTTATCCTTTTCTCTATAAAGAACAGGGAACACATACATGCTTAGCGCCTTTTCATTCTCTTCTTTGTGTCTGCGCATCTCTTCATCTTTATTCTCTTCACTGACAATAATTTTGCAACTGGAGAACAACATGCTCTGCTATGTGCCTATTTCATTATCTTCTCACGCTAATTTCACAACTCTAACTAGGGAACAAACATGCTCTACAGCTTACAATCTCTTCACTCACGGTAATTTTGCAAGGCAAACAAGGCATACACTCTATGCGCCTCTGTTCATTCTCATCATGTGTCTACGCCTCTATAGAGTGAATAACTGGAAATGCTACATCTTGCTCCCGAGGTTGAAGACGAGGCCCATAAGAACCGCCGAAATAGATCCTTTTTCTACTAGTGATAGTCTGTATTGGGTTTAGATGTATGACAATTGAAGGTTTTAAGAGAACGATATGCACTTGTAATTTGTGTCTTTGTTAGTGTACGTGAAATAGAAAAAGACTACTTTATTGCTCATGTTTTTCTTTGAAAGCCTAGATCAGCCTATATTCATAAGTATGCAAGAATAGAGAAAAGGTCACTCCCTTCATCCGGGATTTCAATCTAGCCTACAAACAACTTTGATATTAGAGGAATGTCTTCCCCTTCTTATAACAAAGTGCTATTCAAGAGCTTCTTCTCCACCGCACACACTAACTTGATTGGAAAGCTATCATACATAGTTTCATTGTTGCAAATCACTTTAACAAAAGAGGGGAGCAGAGACCGAAGAGTATTATTCAGACACTAGATAGTTTTGCACACTAGAGGTGCTATTATCAAGCAACTTCCTAAAAACATCTTGGGCTGAATCAAAGTAGAGACACGGTTGTCCACTGCGAGAGAAAGCTCCATTGTAATTCTGTATGTCATACTACTAGCTAACTATACCTTCATCCTACTAGACAGTTTTATTTTGAAAGCCAATTCCTTGCTTGCGATGACATAATCCCCCATTATGTTCTTTGACACTCCCATATTGATTTTTGAGAATCCGGGCTCCCCTCTTAAAATGAGTAAAACTGAATGAGATACTTCACTACCAACATATAACATGTTGTAATGTGAAGAAAGAGACTGTAGAGAGAACGAGATAGTGAGGGAACTGATATTCTTCTTCCAATATGAGTATACAAGGATAATTTGTTTGTAACATCAGTCACATTTATTTATTTATTATATTTTTAAATGACCAATATTATTTATTAATTACTAGACCTATCAATTAACTCTACCCTAGACCTAATAACTAGCTTGTAATTATTACAAGTGACTTTTAAATTCTGAATCTCAAACAACTAACCGCTCAATTACCTTACACTTCTTTCATCTTCATTTACCAAACTCTCTTCGAATGTTTGGACGCCATAGTAGAAGGAAACCACCTTCTTTCATCCTTCTTTATCAAGCTTTCTCCGAATTTTTGGACGCTGTAGAAGAGAAACCACCACCTGCACTAATCGTCAACGCCCTAGAAAGGAAACCACCGTTTTTAAATCCGATTGCCGACGTCAAACCACTAGGTTTCAAGCTAGGTCTTCCATCTTCATTTTCCAAGTTCTCTTTGAATTTTTGACATCGTAGTAGAAGAGAAACCACCATCTTTCATTCTTCATTTACCAGCTCTCTCAAAATTTTTGATGCCGTAGGTATAAGGGAAACTACCGCCTGCACTAATCGTCAACACCGTAAAAGGGAAACCACAACTTTCAAAATCTAATCATCGATGTTAAACCACCATCTGCTTTGAAATACTAATCACCAACACCGTAAGCTGAAGCCACTCGATTGTTCTTCATTTACCTAATTTATCTTGTCTGGTCTTGCTCTCGCATTCATTATCTCTTCACGTTCTTTTCTAGTTTTTTCATTTTGTCTAATTTTGCTCTCTTACCACCCTCTCTGTGATCTTTCAAGTTTTTCTTCATTCTCTCTGATTTTGCTCTCTCATTCATTCTCTCTGCTCACTGGTAACTATTTTCAGTTTTCTTCACCAACAAAAACATGTGTCTTTATTTCATTTTGTAGTTGAGAAGAAAGTAGGAATGGACTTGAATCAGACATTGCTAAAACCAAATAGAAGAGAATGACATAGTGAGTCTATTCTGGTACTAAAATTTGCGTGTTTTTTTATAAAGTGTTAGACTTTTTTTAAGGTAAGTATACGACTGTTTTTGTATAAATTAGTGTTAGATCATTCAGATATTGAGAATACAAGTCTACAAAAATAAAGTATTCGACTGTATATATACTAAGTATATGGATCATTATAAATAAGTATTCGACATTTAAGATACAGAGTATATATTAAAGATGGTATACAAATATATAGAAACAAAGTATTCGACTGTTTTGATACTAAGTATATGAATCCATATAAATAAAGTATTCGAATGTTTATAATACGAGTGCTTATAAAGTTAGTATACCCTTTTAAAATATTAGTTTTCAACTGCTTTTGTGTAAATTAAGTATTCGACTGTTTAGATACTAAGTATACAAATCTATATAATAGGTATTTGGGTTTGTTTAGATACTAAGTATATGAATCATATATATATATTTTTTGACTGTTCAGATACAGAGTACAGTAAAGTTATATACATATATGTAGAATTAAAGTATTCGCAGGTATCTACTAAGTATACGAATCGATAAAAATGTATTCAACGCTGTTTATATATAGAGTATATACTACTAATTAATTATATGACTTTTTTTGAAGTTATATACTTTTTTTAAATACTTAAGTGTACGGTTTTTATACATAAATAAAATATTCGATTGCGGAGGGAAAAAGTATACTAAAATTAGTATTAGATTGTTTTTGTATAAATTCAGAATTTAACTATTAAGATATTAAGTATGCAAATATATAATATTTGACTGTTTATATACCAAGTATACAAATCAATATAAATAAAGTATTCGTCTGTTCAGATACGGAGCATACTAAAGTTAGTATACAAATCTATAAAAATAAAGTATTTGATTGTTTAGCTACTAAGTGTACGAATCTATTTAAACAAAGTATTTGATCTGTTTACATTCTAAGTATACAAATCTAGTTAAATAAATATTCCACTGAATATATAGTGCACTTAAGTATACATATGAATGTGGGTATATTAAGGATAAATATATTATGTTAAGTACATGTACACTTATATATTAAGTATACACATATTTATAGTGCATTAATATAAAGTTTGTTTAAGTAGACCGCGATTAATGGGTTAAAATGTAATATAGACATATGATTATATTTTAGTTTATGAATGTTACTATTATTTTTATAACTTTATATCAACAATTTTTTGTACTAGCTGACACAAGAAAATGGCCAAAAACCGTTTATATGTCAACTTCTTGAGGTTCGACAAATACTATTGTACAACCGGTTGTATGGTGAGCATCGTACAACCGTTCATTTTTAATTCAAAGATTTTTAAAATTTTGTATTGATTGTTCATGTTGATGGAAAGATTACACGTGTTAGTATAAAGATTGTTCAATTTTATAGGATGTTTGTTCAAATTAATTGTGGAGATTGTTCGAGGATGTACATAAATATCGTATAACCGGTTGTATGATAGTCGGCTTGACTATCCGCCTCGTTGACTTGATCCAGGAATTGAAGAGTGATCCTAAGCGACCTTTTAAGGAAGATGCTTTAGAAAAGGCTGGATTCGGCCCATTATTAACGACCTATGACCGTGTTGTACCACCAAGTGCACGTAGATGGTTCCACATGATCTTCAAATGGGACAAGTCCATCATGTTAATGCCTGATGGAAGGACATTGTTGATTATTGAAAAAATGAACTAATGTTGTGCAAGAAGGATGCAAAGAATGTTAAAAAAATGTTGGGGGGGGGGGGGGTGTTAGACATGTCATGTAAAACTTTATGATCAATGTTGTGTAGTTTGATATCATCGTATTTTTGTAGTGCTATATGATGGAACAACTATAACGTATGTGAATGCCAACATGTGTATATGATGGAACAACTGGATCGTATGTGAGTGAATATCATTTTGGAACAACAACGATTATGTTATCTGTATTTGAAATGTTAGTGACCACGTGAATTGAGATATGTCTTATCATGGAAGTATATGTATAACACCTAACTCTGGATGAATTATAAACAAGAAAGTTAATAAATAATAACTAAGTACATGTATATAAAGTGTGTTAGTTATGATATATAGTTAAGTAATAGTCTAATTCATACAGAGGAATTTTAATGTTTGTTAGTAATAGCTTTCAAAATTGGCATTTCAATAGTAGCTGAGTTGGTATTTGAAGATAAAGTTTACTGGTATTTCGTTATTATATAAAGTGTTTGCAGCTGAATATATAATTCAGTCGTGATCTAAAGTGTTTGTAGTTGAGTATACAATTTAGCCGAGTATCTAGCTCAACCAAGTATACAATTCAGCCGAGTATACTGTTCAAACCTTGATTTATGCCATCGTGCAATGAGATTGTGTGGTCAACATTGATATCATCTATCTCACTAGGTGTTAAGTTGAGATCCAGTGGACACTTAATATCTGGCTCAACGTTGAGATCAAATGAACGTAAACATCCAGGTCAAGCACACCATCTTCCAAATTAAACCAAAACAAGTTGAGAGATCACTTGATAATGAAGGATGGTGGTAGTAGTGAGATTGAGTTGAGGTAGAATAGAAATGAAAGATTGCTTTGGAATTATTGCATTTGCAAATAGAAATGATATGAAGAACCAAGAAAAAAACTATCTCATGCGAAAATGGGGTTGAAATGGAATGAAGAAGAAGCTACCTTGTACTAAGTGATTTAGGTATACTATTTAAGAAACATGTATATAACATGTCTATTTTCGTTTGACTATTCATCTATCCATTGGGGTTGTTCAGTTATCATGTCCAGCAGAAAGTGAAGAAATATCGACTGTATTGTTATATGTATACTATCAAAGTACTAACTCGAATACAAGTCGGTGTTATGTTTGTGTACTGGGTATATATTAGCTATAATATTATTACGAGTTTTCATTTCAAATACTAAGTAATACTACTTGAATTACCATGTAATACTATGCTCAACTACTGCAGTGGTCTTTATATGTATACCCCATAATTAATTCTACTTTTGCCATATTGTGAAATGTGATAATTAAATATAATAAAAGTCTTATGAGAAAGAAATTTTAGTTTCCCAAAACATACACCTAAAATACTGAATCAATACTTGATCAAGTACTCATAACATTATATTGAAGTAATTGACTCACTGACGTCTCCTACACTCATATACTAGATATCACATGACTATTAAGTTCCTCATAATTATTACTTTTGCTATATTGAAAAACTGAAAATATTTAAATATGATTAAAAGTTATGACAAAAATAACTTTTTAGTTTCCCAAAACATTACACACCTCAAATATGAAATCAGTACTATATCAAGTACTCATACAAGTATATTGAAGCACTAAAATCTCGTACACTCATATACCAATATCACGTGATTGTTAAGCACCCCAAATTATTCTTCTATTATATTGGAAAATGTAAAAATATTTAAATGTAATAAAAGTTTTATGACAAAATGGTAACATTTTAGATTCCCAAAACACACACCTCAAATACCAATAAGTACTATAAAGTACTCATATAAGTATATTGAAGCACTAACGTCACCTATACTCATATAATATATATCACGTGACTTTTAAGCTCCCCATAATATTATTTTACTATATTGGAAAATGTGGAAATATTTAAATATTCATTTAGGGTATCCACTGGTAAGTGGGATCCCTTCGGTGTTCTAACCGAGTGTTCGTTCTAATTCTTGTGTTCTTATCACGACATTTCATTCTTCACCCTTCAAGGATTGCTCCTGGGTGTTGTTAAGTGATGCCATTTCATTTGGCTCACACTTGGGTATGTATAGCTTATTACCCCGCTTTGTGTTTTGGATTTCAAATTGTCCCGTTTGGGGTTATAGTGTCTCCCATTCTTAGGGTAGACCATGGGTTTTCTCTTATGTTTTTGACCGGTTTGATATCCTCTTCGGTGATGAATGGTATTCTTTGGTACCGTATACGATCACTCTGGGTATTCTACCTCGTTCATTGAACATCAGCGTGTTCATGTTAGGCATTTGCCTTACCGGGTTCAGGCCGGGTATTCATTCCGGTTGTTTCATGCATTTACTTCAAGGTTTTTGGAGACATATCCAATGTATTTACTCAACTGTTAGTGCTTCTCACACTTCTTAACTCTTAATCATCCTTCTGGAGTGAGTCTTGATTCCCTTTGCTTTGTGAGCTTATCTGAGTTCCTTCGATTGTCGAGGTATCCAACTGTTCTAGTTTGAATTTACTATATGGTCCGTAGATCGGAGTTAACTACTTCCCGTGTTTTGTACACCACTTGTATACATATGTGGGGTACCTTATTGGTACGTTACCACTTACCTGACTAACTCACAAATGGTCTGTCAGGCCCGTCAGCTCCTTCGGAGTACGGTCGTCCCACATCATCTATTTGGGTCACACACGTCGCTCGTCACACGCCTGGTGAGTGAAGTATTCTATTGTCAACTCCTCTTGTATCATTCTATGATAGCTTACCTTGATTCTCTGGTTTGGTTTTAAAAATTGAGGAGGTTTAAAAGAAAGTTTGTGTTTGAAAGAAAAATCTGGGTTTGAAAGAAATTTTTTCATGGTGTTACTGTGTCTGGGGTCTTGACCAAGTCTAGCTTCTCGCTGACTGGTATATTCGTTAACACGATGGTTAGGCCGTTAGGCCCTTCCAGGGTTTCGTTCTTCAAATGCTTAGGACTGGCGATCCTGTATCTGCTTCAACTGTCATCGTGGTACTTCACTAAGTACTTCTTAGTTGTTACAAGTTTTCCAAATAGTCATGTTATTGCTGCACTTTCCATGACAAGTGCGCGGGTAGGTTGGTTTTTAGGTTAGCATACACCGATTATGGTATTGTATCCATCCGTATTGGTGGTTTTATTGGATCTTCCTTTGATCCATTGATCTTAGTGATCAATCCCCTGAGTAGCTTCTCCGTGTTCTTGGCACGGTTGTCACTAGTTCGGGTGTCCCACACCTTCACTGTGGTTATTGAGACTTAACTCGTTTAGGCTCTGCTTGTAGTCCTATCGGGAGGTATCCCGTACGTGTTCTCGTAACCGTCTGAGCTATGTTATCTAGGCATTACAGCCTCTTGGCGTCGTAGGTTGGAGTTATTCAACCTCGACTAATTTCTTAGTTAATTAGTATACCGTTGGTGGTATTATCTAATGTCCGTAGTCCGAAGACTCTCTTGTCTCAGGTCTCGTTACTCCGCCTTATTCGCCCACGTGGGATCTACATGAAACTCACTCATTTATGTCATAAATATGCTATTAAATATATCAAAAACATACAGAACCACCATATGCTTGGGCGTTCAGCCAATCACCCTCTTGATTCCTCAACAAGAGTGGAGCCAAAATTGTTTAAAACGTGCAAAGAAAACAATGCAAGTCTTCTACCGCGCAAGGGTGGAGCCAAATTTAAAGTTGGGGATGAGGGACAAAATTTGTATATTATTAGGGATGTTTTGTGACAATTTACTTAAAAAGTATTTTACATGTATAATTTAGTTGGATAGTCTTTTTATTCACTCCATCCGTCCCCGGTCGATACCACACCAGGCACACTCATTGCACCCTATTTTGAGCCCTACACGGTCAAGTCAAGAATAGTAAGAGCTCACATGTAACTATTTGGATAATTCGGTTAAGTAAAATCCAAATTATAAAATAAAAAGTAGGTTTCAGTTATTTCGGTTAAAAAAATAAATATCTAAATTAAGATCAAAACGGAATTAACCGTTATCCAAATTATCCAAAATCTGAAAATAATTTCAGTAAAAAACGAAAACCAAATTGAAATCCAAATTTTAGCTATTTTGGATTTCAAATAAGCGAAATTTAGGATTTGTGTTTGACTATTTGTCATTAAAAACTAGAATTAGAAAAAAGAATATTCATTTTAAAAAAAAATTGGATAATTCGGTTAACCGAATTAACAAAGTCAAAAATGAAATCCAACCTAATTTATAAATAGGATAATTCGGTTAACCGAAAATTAAAATTGGTTAGAAAATTCGATTATAAATCCAAAAAATAATTGGTTAATTCAGTTTTTGGATAAATCAAAAATATCCAACTAAATACTCACCCCTGCTTGCCGATCAGAATTTCTTCATACATCTAGCAGATCAGCTATACTTTATATATTTCATACATTTGATTGGAATGATATTTCTAGATAAAACTGATATATTTAATATATTAAATCATCTGAAAATGATTTGTGTTTTACTACAGTTTTGATTTTTATGTTGGATAAAATTATCACAAAATAGATGCGCTTTGTAAATGTGTAGTTTTTGTTTTTTTTTAAATACATAACATGTCATTGAGTTAACTTCTACTATATACCGTAAAAAGATGGGTTAAAAAAAGCAACTAAATTGTGATTTACATTGTTTGTGTTGGGTTTAGAATGTACGACATTTGAAGGTTTGAAAGAGAACGATATGCACTTAAAGTTTGTCTTTGTTAGTGGACGTGAACCACGACTACTTTATTGCTCATGTTTGTTTGTAGGGGTTTTTTTAAGCCTAGATCAGCAATATTATATTCATAGTAAGCAAAATAGTGAAAAGGCCACTCTCTTAATCCAGGGTTCCCAATCTAGCCTTGTAACACCCCATCCAACATAACATACTTACAATAAACTGCAGCGGAAGAACAAACCTCATCACATTACTTAACTCGTTGGTGTTACACGCCGTTAGCCACCCACGTGGCTAACAAGGCTAATACATACACATTGTACCGGTCTGATGGGCTAAATTCCCGAGCGTCTACACATTACTATCCCTTTCCATTAACACAACAACAACATACACCTTCCAACTATACCGAGTATTTATAAACTGATGCCGACAACAATTTCGGTCTTACTACACCTACTGTATGCATACACTTAAATGATTACCCATGAACGACGACTACCCGTCCTATTCTCGAACGGCTTCCAGCACTTCGTACCTGAAATAGGAAAAGAAGAGGAAGGGTGGCCCCCAAGGGGCTCAGCACCTTTGCTGGTATGGTAATCCCGCAGCCCACATGCTACCGGGCCACGCACAACTAATTGTCGTCTTAGCATGCGGTTGATTATTTTAAATCATACATGCAACTGTAAACACACAACACCTAATCATTTGCCTCAACGGGCTCAACAAACGGATAATATATCCTTACTTAATAAGTCACTCATGGTATTCATCATCCCTAGAGTGTTCCTCCTCTAATGGAGCTACTTCCTTAATAGACGACACATACCCTTAAATCGGGTTATCCTTAAACGCCTCTTATCACAAACTGGGAATCATATCCATGATCCACACACTCCACATTATACATCCTACAACATACACTACATACAACACTTAACAGCACTTTGCACCTTTCCACGTGCACAACAAATACCACAATAGATATTGCATCACAACAAAAATACATAACATAACGGGAGTGGTTCTCTTAGGAACCGACCCAAACATTGTTTATACACTAGTGAGCCTAGAGAATGTTGCCAGTCTCATGATAAGCTCGTTATACAATAACAACAACACTCATTACCGTCCTAATAGTTGGACGAGTAACTTAAGTTAAGGCGGTTCGGGTTTGGAGGCCCGAACACACCACACAAACACATGTTCCCCCTAAACCGATCATAAGTCAGAATAGCTAAGCTTTGGAGTAAGCTAATGGGAGATCATAACCCGTGAGGGAAACAACCATAACAAAGAGAAGGGTAAGGCTACAAAGGATACCCTCTCCCAAACAACGCGCGACCGGCCAAACCGGATTCCTCACTACTGTTAGTACATACTTACTTTAGATATTAGTTAGAACCCCACTATGGAGTCTATCACATCTACACATCATACAGTATTACAACTGTGTTAGACACACAAGGGAGATCCCTACATTCACATACACATGTCACACATTTAACACACGCATAGCCGTGGTTAGTACGTCCCATGGTTCAGGTCGTTTACTCCGAATACCGAACTCTCATGTGATCCTAGACTCAGTTAACTAAGGTTAACACTGCCGAGGTTAAATGGTATCGGAGTCGAACACGCCACATATATGAATTACTGTAAACTCATTACATGTTTTATCTTACAACGTGGCAAACATACAGAAAAACACATTGGCATACAAGCCGGTGTAATCCGGTAGGACACAGGTTGCAAGAAAACCATACCTGTCACCGGAGTCCACTTTATCGTGTCCATTTATGTACCTCGAGCAATTCTCGAACAACTGATAACATTACATGTACTTTTTATTAATATCGGGTAGCATGATTATTTAATGTCTAATGCTTATAACTTCTCCCGTTAACTTAGTTACATAACTTAACATTTTAACTTGTTTTACTCTCACATCTTAATACAACTTTTAACCCACTTAATTGGCATTAAAACTCACCTAACAAGTCCTTAACAACTTTATAACATCATTACTAATCAATCCCCATCATTACATATCATTTCATAACCTTAAACAACATTTTTGGTCCGACCGACCTTGCCGACCGGACTTGTCCAAGTCCGGTCGATTCCAGAACACATTTCCGTCAAAATTTCCTACTCCGACCGACTGTAAGTCCGGTCGCATGTTCGGTCTATTCCCGAGAGTTTCTTCCCTTTGAAAATTCAAGCCGACCGAACTTGCCAAGTCCGGTCCTATGTCGGTCGGTTCCAGAAATTAATCCGTACACAAAATACAGCCCGACCGACCTTGCAAGTCCGGTCCCCAAGGTCGGTCCATTCCAGAAGCCAATTCTCGCAGGTAAACTGGGCTCGACCGAACTTGCAAGTTCGGTCGCAAGTTCGGTCTGCCCCAGACCTTTGTTTCCTTTTTACATTCAACTCCAAACTTCACCCCATATATCCTAGTACACCCTAACCTCATTTGGGCACTTCAAACCACCTTTAGCCATGTACTAAACTCTTTAAATCACACACCAAAACCATTTTATCATTCACAAAATCTCTTACAAAATTCTAGCACTTGGAATGTTTCCTCCTTAAGATTCCTAAGTGATATTCACCAATAATGACCACTATACCAAGGTGTTTCCTCTACACCTTAACATCATCTCTCAAACTTCTTTTCTTACTAACTAACTCCTTTTCACATCTTACCTAAACATCACTTATTCCTTGGATATCAACATTACCTAAACCTTAAACAAACTTCTCCAAGACCTAAATACATCTCAAAACACACATTGAATTCCTAGAACTTCCAAGATAACACCTAAATCCTTGCATCACTCTAAATCACCTAATACATGTTTCTTCTCAAGTAAACATTTATTCACCTTTAACACTTCCTAGTTCACCAAAACTCACTTAAAACACTTAGAACTTCTTACACATTTCCCAAATTTGGCCATAGCTTCTCTTGTATATACTCACATCCAAACACTTAGGTTTTTACCTTATTTCATTCAAGAACACCTAAAATCCATCAAACACATTTTTACACACAAACTTCACACATTAAGCACTACATCACAATATAGTGCATAACTTAAATTGCTTGGCACTTAGGCCCTTAAATAACATGGCTCTTAGGCCCTTAAATTGCATAAACCATAAACACTGAATTTCCCACATAAGTAATGCCTTTGACCTGCAAATACACCCAACAATATATGCCTTAATAAACTCCTTGAGAGCATTTCACTAGGTCATTTACCATTGGCTCTTAGGTATTTTATTAAGCAAATCAAGCTCATTTTCCTAAGGCATTTAAACTACATCGAGATAGCATAATTACCTCTTTTCCTCACAACTTCTTTCTTGTTTCCTTACAAACCGGTAAGGCATTTGGTTCCTTGCCAACTACTAAACATTATACAAACAACATAATGAGTATTCAAGCTTTAAGCTCCATCTCATTGTAAACCCTAGGTTTACATTATTTCAAAAACATTAATGTAGTTGTTTTACCTTAATCTTTGAAGGGTGTTTGAATATCTATGAAGAGAGGACTCCACCTAGTCCTTGAAAGATTCAAATGGAGCTAGAACAAAGCAACACAAGGAGCTCCATTAATGATATTTTCGGTCACACACAAAACATGGAGGAAACTTGATTTTTCTTTGAGATTCCTTACCTAGGAGTAAAGGAGATCAATAATATGTGGAAAAAACAAGCTCAAGCTCCTTCAATGGTGGAACTCCTTGGCACCGAAATGGAGCTCTTGGAGTTTTGAGAAGATAGGAATGAAGAGCTTGATGAGAGGAAGAGATGGTGGTGTTTGTTTTTGATTTGGACAAGTGAGCTAGATTTAGCAAGTGGTCAAAGTTGGAACTTCCATGGTGGAGTAGTATTACCGAGAGAGAACAAGAAGAAGGAGAAGAGAAGAGGTGGAAACCGTGTGAGTGAAGGAAAGAAATGAGAGAATGAAGATAGAACTTACTTTTAAAGAGATATTTGTAGTATAAAGTAAAAAATAGTTTTACTTAGTTTGCTTTAATTACTTATTACATTAACTAGAGAGTGGTGAGTCACCACACTTATAAAACCGGCCCCCTTTATTAGTGTGAGGGTATTTTAGTCTTTGTTGTCAATTTAATTACTTAACATAGCATATGTTTACAAACTAGCTTGTAAAGTTACTATTCACCTAAACAAGGCACTTAGAAGTGAAATTTTGATTTCCCATTAATATAGCCACCCAAATGTGATACTATATAGTACACATATATATTTAAGAGTAATGATGGACATTTAGCCATTCAAAACTCATTTACAAGACAATTTTTCAAAAACGTGCTTTAAGACTCCTTAAAGCACTTTTGTGTTTTAACTTGTTTTCAAGCTTGGTTTTCTTTGGTAATTGATTTAATATGTTCATTAACATATTTATAAGGTATAAGTATGACCATTAGGTCTTATACAAATTTATCCCAAGCTTAGAGCACATTTTTGCTCATATTGACTTTAAGGTATTTCTTGTGTTTTATTTGGTTTAACTGTCCACCAAGGTTTCCTAAGGACTTATTTAGCCTATTAAATCATAATTGAATATTATTAAGTCTTGGTAGGCTCTTGGGTCCTAACCAAGTTCACTCATAGCTTAGAGCATGTTTTTGCTCAAACTGTGTCTTAATGCTTTATTGCATTTACTATGGTCTAAAATTGTTCACTGATGTTACTAAGGCACTTTTTAGCCTTTACATACCATAGTTTGATATTTAAACCACATATCAAGGTTTGGGGTATTTCAATCTACCCCCTTAAAAGAACTTCGTCCTCGAAGTTCACACTTTCCACACATCATTAGATTAGAACACAGGAATCACTTGGAAATAAACTTCCATAACCAAACACACTTTACATCACAACCTCGGACTTAATGGTCCGGGCAACACATTCACATCCACACATAACATAACATATCCACATGATAAGACTCGGACTGGTCGGGTATCTTAACAACACTTACACATACATAACAACCCCTTGGACTCACTGGTCTCGGGTAACATCACAACATTTGGACACATAGGTCCCGATAACATAACAGTCTTTAGACACATAGGTCTATGTAACACAACACATTTAGACTCATAGGTCTTGATAGCATACACTTTAGAAATCGAGGTCAAAATAACATTTATTACACATACCAAACAACATGTCATAGCATGTATAACAATCAAAAATATCTTGATATACACTGTGATCCCGCAGAACCCGGTCGCGATGGACACCTTCCGTCCCCGTCCTTTGGGAGATCAAAACAATCACTTAAGTTTAAAATTTCCTTGTGAGGTTAAGTAAGAGAACTTTAATTACGCAAAGTATCCATCAACGTTTTATAAATACCAATTTAAAATCCTTTTGAAAACACACACAACTCCAAGTCCAACTTAAGCTCTTTGCTTCTTTTTTAGCGTGGTTATTTGTGACCACTTATAGGGAGTTTCAAGAGTCATCCAACCCTGATGTGATCAGCATCAGTGTTGAACTATCCTTCCACCCCAATTTGTGTTCGGCTTCCCTTGATCACATGCAAATCAAGTTCCACCTCCCACTTCATTTTCAAGCATCAATAAATCACTCATTTCAATTTTCTATCTTTTAAATCATTCTAGTCATGATCATAACATCTCCAAGGGATAGAACTCCGTCTATCAGTTACCTCCACTCACTTTAATCCTGTTGCCTAGGGAATCTTATTCTCACTAGGTTCTATGTCGGTATCATGCCTTTCTTGAATCACTATATAGTATATATACACATATATTTTATCAAAATACAACACAAACTTCACATTTATACACTGTCGGGGCTTTTGTTCCCCCGGGAGTTTCTCTACTCCCCATACTTGTACTATCACACACAACTGTTAACAAAACACACACTTATCACAATGGTATTCGCATCTTCTGTGCGCAATTACCACAATTAAACCATGAATGAATGTGTATGTTTACGTAACACACACACCAATCATCAAAACAATAATATAATTTTGTGCTATGCACAATATAAATCACATACACTACGTACACTTGTACGGTAATATACACTAAGTGGTTTTGCGCTCTACCCCCCTTAAAAGGGATTACGCCCACGTAATCAATCACTAAACATTGGCTTAAATGTTCTGCCGTCGTGAAGTGTTTTAACTTCCACGCGGTCTATTACACAATGGATTCTGATTAGAGGATCTTAACCATATTGGCGGTTTAGTTCCTAAACCAAGAATTCTCATTGGAGTTTGTTTAAACTCTTAGTTGGTTTCGATTCTGGCCTGTAGGCTTCTAGGCGTTAATAATTAGCCATTCACTCATGTTCACCATGTACATTCAACATGATCACTGGCTCACTAGTTTCTGCTGCGAAACTCTAATAACTGTAGAGCTTAATTCCATTTGTTATTCTTACTGTATTGTACATCCCCAATTGTCACCTTCATCTTGGTAACAATGGTTTCTCAACCGACGCACGGTATCTTTTACCCTGAGCGGATTCGGTGAGTTTCACAATTTCCATTCACTTACTATGTAATTCACAATGATTGACTTGTTCTTCCGACTTACTGTCGGTTGAGATTGAGCTACTACTACTAGTGTGTAGTGCTCTCTCAGCTATTTACAACATTTGGGGTATATTCCATACCGGTATTTGGCAGTTAGTGCTACTGTAGTCACTTACTGTTAATCATGTCTCCACATTTGGTTTTGTACAAGTACTCTTTTATTGGTGTGGTCTTGCATTTCCTATGCATCGGCCATTATAACATTATTCCTCCACAATTAACATGTTTCCAATTCCTAGCTATCCCACTCGATCATTACTGCGCAAGTGCAATACCAAAACACTCAGTCATACAGAGTGCAGAGGCGTAAACTCTTGACAGTAAATCCCTTATGCGATTCGCCATGGAATTCACACTGAGTTCCTAATCTGATCTCGTAATACTGGCTACTGGCTTATTGCCCAGTCTGTTAACATCACTTATCTTGCATCTCCACTGAGTTTAACTCATAACTGGTCTTATCTGTTACATTTCGTTTAACAACACTTATACAACGGTCGCTTGTTGCGCACCGTGCTCTTACTCCTTGTATAACATCAGCTACATAGTATTTACTGTCACATTAACTTCCACACATATACTTGTATTATTCACATTATGGTTCATCACTCACTTGGATGACTACTGAATGCTCCTTGAGCATCGATCATTCGAGTCACAAGCGGGCATTATTCAGCTCGGGTTTCACTTTATACACACACAGTACTAAGCTAACTGCTCTCTTTCAATAATAACATCGTCCATCCTTAACATATTTCTTGAACTTGATTCACATAATACCGCTCCTGCGGTCTCACAATATGGAGAGGTATCCCCACTCTTAATGCAGTGGTTCGTTCTCCACTCTATTCACTTATATAACATAAACTTCTGCAATCAATCTAATTTATATAACATATCTTGCTTATGGCTTATAAGCCTTATTTGCCTTGAGCTGGGCTCATTGTAGGCTGTCCACACACATGTACTCCTCTGTACAACATTATATGGTTTGGATATTATACTGAGCTCCATGACAAGGTCGTTGCATTCCGTTTCCTTTCATGGGATGCCCTTAGGATTGTCAGTCCGTCTCCTGACAACTTATGTCTAAACTGGGTGTTAGTTTCAACCCTTGTGTTTCTGTCACATATTCGAGCAACAATTGTTGATGTGAACACCCTTTAAGGATTGCTCCTGGGTGTTACTAAGTTATGCCTTTACATTGGTTCACACTTATTGGTATATTCAGTTAGCCACGCCGTTTGCGTTCTTAACTGACTTATTATCCTCTTCTGTGAAGATCAACACTTCCTGGTAGTGTAGGTACTCATTCTGGGAGTTTCATCCCGTTCATTGCACGCTAATGTGTCCACATCAGGCATCTGCCTTGCCATGCATAGGCTGGGTCTCCGTTCCAGCTAACATGTTTATCCCTGAGGATCTTAAGACATATGTGATGTCTTTACACAACAGTTTGTGCCCTTCGCACTTCCTAACTCTTAAACATTTCCTTGGAAGGAATTCACTAATTCCTTTAGTCTCGTTAATTTAACTGAGTTCCTTCACTTCAACTATTCCTTGTAATCCTTAGCTCTTGTTTGACTTATACTGCTGACCGTAGAACGGAGTCGACTACTTCCCGTGTTTCGGACTCTACTTGTATACATATGTGGGGTACCATACTGATACATTGCTACCTACCCAACTAACCCATAAGTAGGTCTGTCAGGCCCACAAGCTCCGATCGGAGTGCGGTCGTCCCACATTTCAGTTGGTACACTCGTAGTGTCCGTCACACGCCTAGGTGAAGCATTCTGTTGTCAACTCCCTTATATTGTCCCGTGACAATATTCATTCCTTGCTTCCCGAACTTAATCGAGGGAAAGTTTATCCACTGTTGTATTTGTCAACTGTCCTTGGTTTTACTGGTTTGGTCAAAAGAAGGTTGGAAAGAAGTGTTGGTTTGAAAGAAAATCTGGTTTTGAAAAGAAAAGGGTTTGAATAAATCTGGGTTTAAAGAAAAATTTCATGGTTTCACAACATCTTCTTACCTTAACCAAGTCTAGCTTCTTGCGGACTGGTGTACTTCAATTACAAAGGTCAGGCTGTTAAGCCCTTCCACGGTTACATGTTCACACTAACTTCGTGGTACTTTACTAAGTACTTTGTAGTGTTAAAATTTCCCCGAACAGCCCTGTTATAGCAGCACTTGCTACGGCAAGTGCGCCATGCTAACTGGCTATCGGTTTAACACATACCGGTTGTGGTATTGTTTTTACCCATACTGTCATCAGTGGCCTTGTTGGCCCTCACTGATCTTACTGCCTTGATAATAACTCTTCTAGGTGACTTCTCACTGTCTTCACCTGACGATCATCAACTAGGGTGTTTCCCATTCTGGGAGACCCCTTTGTCTTAGTATTGTATTCTCTTCGTAGCCCGTTCCACGCATTGTCGTGGTTACTGAGACTTGTCTCTTGTTTGGGCACTACGTTGCAGTTCTTTATCGGTTGGTATACCGTTGGTGTATTGTTTATCAACTGTGGTCCCGTAGACACTTGTCTCGGTTTCACTAATCCACTTCTTGCCTGTTGCACGTTGGTGCATTGCAAGTTGGTTTTTCTCGACTGTTTAGCATGTCGACCCAGGTTGCCGGAAATTCTATTCTCTTATACACAAAATCCTTCATCTTCGCTATTAAATGCGGTTAACATTGTTCAGATGGAGACCGTCTCCGGGATTCCCAGTTTTCGGGATCTACCGTGTGACAGGTTCTCCGTACTCTAAAGTACTTAATAACAGCCAGATCGGGTATTCCCGAGTAAGAGTGGACTTCCATCTCTCTGGCGTTCTTTCCCAAGTTATAAAACAGGGATTGTGGGGGTGGGAAGGATACTGTAGGTTTCCAGTATTCACTGGTAGTTCCTAACTAGCGTATCTCTCACGCTATCACTCAACCCTTAACCCAAAGTACTAAATCCTAACTCGGTACTTCCTAAGCTCGGTAATTCAGTCATCAGAGCGATACTTCGCTCTGATACCACTTTTTGTAACACCCATCCAACATTAACATACTTACAATAAACTGCAGCGGAAGAACAACCTCATCACATTACTTAACTCGTTGGTGTTACACGCCGTTAGCCACCCACGTGGCTAACAAGGCTAATACATACACATTGTACCGGTCTGATGGGCTAAATTCCCGAGCGTCTACACATTACTATCCCTTCCATTAACACAACAAAACAACATACACCTTCCAACTATACCGAGTATTTATAAACTGATGCCGACAACAATTTCGGTCTTACTACACCTACTGTATGATACACTTAAATGATTACCCATGTACACGACTACCCGTCCTACTCTCGAACGGCTTCCAGCACTTCGTACCTGAAATAGGAAAAGAAGAGGAAGGGTGGCCCCCAAGGGGCTCAGCACCTTGCTGGTATGGTAATCCCGCAGCCCACATGCTACCGGGCCACGCACAACTAATTGTCGTCTTAGCATGCGGTTGATTATTTTTAAATCATACATGCAACTGTAAACACACACACCTAATCATTTGCCTCAACGGGCTCAACAACGGATAATATATCCTTACTTAATAAGTCACTCATGGTATTCATCATCCCTAGAGTGTTCCTCCTCTAATGGAGCTACTTCCTTAATAGACGACACATACCCTTAAATCGGGTTATCCTTAAACGCCTCTTATCACAACTGGGAATCATATCCATGATCCACACACTCCACATTATACATCCTACAACATACACTACATACAACACTTAACAGCACTTTGCACCTTTCCACGTGCACAACAATATACCACAATAGATATTGCATCACAACAAAAATACATAACATAACGGGAGTGGTTCTCTTAGGAACCGACCCAAACATTGTTATACACTGGTGAGCCTAGAGAATGTTGCCAGTCTCATGATAAGCTCGTTATACAATAACAACAACACTCATTACCGTCCTAATAGTTGGACGAGTAACTTAAGTTAAGGCGGTTCGGGTTTGGAGGCCCGAACACACCACACAAACACATGTTCCCCCTAAACCGATCATAAGTCAGAATAGCTAAGCTTTGGAGTAAGCTAATGGGAGATCATAACCCGTGAGGGAAACAACCATAACAAAGAGAAGGGTAAGGCTACAAAGGATACCCTCTCCCAAACAACGCGCGACCGGCCAAACCGGATTCCTCACTACTGTTAGTACATACTTACTTTAGATATTAGTTAGAACCCCACTATGGAGTCTATCACATCTACACATCATACAGTATTACAACTGTGTTAGACACACAAGGGAGATCCCTACATTCACATACACATGTCACACATTTAACACACGCATAGCCGTGGTTAGTACGTCCCATGGTTCGGGTCGTTTACTCCGAATACCGAACTCTCATGTGATCCTAGACTCAGTTAACTAAGGTTAACACTGCCGAGGTTAAATGGTATCGGAGTCGAACACGCCACATATATGAATTACTGTAAACTCATTACATGTTTTATCTTACAACGTGGCAAACATACAGAAAAACACATTGGCATACAAGCCGGTGTAATCCGGTAGGACACAGGTTGCAAGAAAACCATACCTGTCACCGGAGTCCACTTTATCGTGTCCATTATGTACCTCGAGCAATTCTCGAACAACTGATAACATTACATGTACTTTTATTAATATCGGGGTAGCAAAATTAAGGCTAAGCACACTCTAACTGATACACAACGTCCCACATTTTTAACTTTTTTTATCTTAATTTATATACAACTTTTAACTTATAATGGCATTAAAACTCACCTAACAAGTCCTTAACAACTTTATAACATCATTACTAATCAATCCCCATCATTACATATCATTTCATAACCTTAAACAACATTTTGGTCCGACCGACCTTGCCGACCGGACTTGTCCAAGTCCGGTCGATTCCAGAACACATTTCCGTCAAAATTTCCTACTCCGACCGACCTTGTAAGTCCGGTCGCATGTTCGGTCTATTCCCGAGAGTTTCTTCCCTTTGAAAATTCAAGCCCGACCGAACTTGCCAAGTCCGGTCCTATGTTCGGTCGGTTCCAGAAACTTAATCCGTACACAAAATACAAGCCCGACCGACCTTGCAAGTCCGGTCCCCAAGGTCGGTCCATTCCAGAAGCCAATTCTCGCAGGGTAAACTGGGCTCGACCGAACTTGCAAGTTCGGTCGCAAGTTCGGTCTGCCCCAGACCTTTGTTTTCCTTTTTACATTCAACTCCAAACTTCACCCCATATATCCTAGTACACCCTAACCTCATTTGGGCACTTCAAACACACCTTTAGCCATGTACTAAACTCTTTAAATCACACACCAAAACCATTTATCATTCACAAATCTCTTACAAAATCTTAGCACTTGGATGTTTCCTCCTTAAGATTCCTAAGTGATATTTCACCATAATGACCACTATACCAAGGTGTTTCCTCTACACCTTAACATCATCTCTCAAACTTCTTTTCTTACTAACTAACTTCCTTTTTCACATCTTACCTAAACATCACTTATTCCTTGGATATCAACATTACCTAAACCTTAAACAAACTTCTCCAAGACCTAAATACATTCTCAAAAACACACATTGAATTCCTAGAACTTCCAAGATAACACCTAAATCCTTGCATCACTCTAAATCACTTAATACATGTTTTCTTCTCAAGTAACATTTATTCACCTTTAACACTTCCTAGTTCACCAAAACTCACTTAAAACACTTAGAACTTCTTACACATTTCCCAAATTTGGCCATAGCTTCTCTTGTATATACTCACATCCAAACACTTAGGTTTTTACCTTATTTCATTCAAGAACACCTAAAATCCATCAAACACATTTTTACACACAAACTTCACACACTAAGCACTACATCACAATATAGTGCATAACTTAAATTGCTTGGCACTTAGGCCCTTAAATAACATGGCTCTTAGGCCCTTAAATTGCATAAACCATAAACACTGAATTTCCCACATAAGTAATGCCTTTGACCTGCAAATACACCCAACAATACATATGCCCTTAATAAACTCCTTGAGAGCATTTCACTAGGTCATTTACCATTGGCTCCTTAGGTATTTTATAAGCAAATCAAGCTCATTTTCCTAAGGCATTTAAACTACATCGAGATAGCATAATTACCTCTTTTCCTCACAACTTCTTTCTTGTTTCCTTACAAAACCGGTAAGGCATTTGGTTCCTTGCCAACTACTAAACATTATACAAACAACATAATGAGTATTCAAGCTTTAAGCTCCATCTCATTGTAAACCCTAGGTTTACATTATTTCAAAAACATTAATGTAGTTGTTTTACCTTAATCTTTGAAGGGTGTTTGAATATCTATGAAGAGAGGACTCCACCTAGTCCTTGAAAGATTCAAATGGAGCTAGAACAAAGCAACACAAGGAGCTCCATTAATGAATATTTTCGGTCACACACAAACATGGAGGAAACTTGATTTTTCTTTGAGATTCCTTACCTAGGAGTAAAGGAGATCAATAATATGTGGAAAAACAAGCTCAAGCTCCTTCAATGGTGGAACACCTTAGCACCGAAATGGAGCTCTTGGGTTTTGAGAAGATAGGAATGAAGAGCTTGATGAGAGGAAGAGATTGGTGGTGTTTGTTTTGATTTGGACAAGTGAGCTAGATTTGCAAGTGGTCAAAGTTGGAACTTCCATGGTGGTAGTAGTATTACCGAGAGAGAACAAGGAAGAAGGAAGAAGAGAGGTGGAAACCTGTGTGAGTGAAGGAAAGAAATGAGAGAATGAAGATAGAACTTACTTTTTAAGAGATATTGTAGTATAAAGTAAAAAGTAGTTTTACTTAGTTTGCTTTAATTACTTATTACATTAACTAGAGAGTGGTGAGTCACCACACTTATAAAAACCGGCCCCCTTATTAGTGTGAGGGCATTTAGTCTTTGTTTGTCAATTTAATTACTTAACATAGCATATGTTATAAACTAGCTTGTAAAAGTTACTATTCACCTAAACAAGGCACTTAGAAGTGAAATTTTTGATTTCCCATTAATATAGCCACCCAAATGTGATACTATATAGTACACATAATATTTAAGAGTAATGATGGACATTTAGCCATTCAAAACTCATTTACAAGACAATTTTTCAAAAACGTGCTTTAAGACTCCTTAAAGCACTTTTTGTGTTTTAACTTGTTTTCAAGCTTGGTTTTCTTTGGTAATTGTTAATATGTTCATAACATTTATAAGGTATAAGTATGACCATTAGGTCTTATACAAATTTATCCCAAGCTTAGAGCCATTTTTGCTCATATTGACTTTAAGGTATCTTCTTGTGTTTTATTTGGTTTAACTGTCCACCAAGGTTTCCTAAGGACTTATTTAGCCTTATTAAATCATAATTGAATATTATTAAGTCTTGGTAGGCTCTTTGGGTCCTAACCAAGTTCACTCATAGCTTAGAGCATGTTTTTGCTCAAACTGTGTCTTAATGCTTTATTGCATTTACTATGGTCTAAATTGTTCACTGATGTTACTAAGGCACTTTTTAGCCTTTACATACCATAGTTTGATATTTAAACCACATATCAAGGTTGGGGTATTTCAAGCCTAGAAGCAACTTTGATGTTAGGGGAACATCTTCCCCTTGCTATTCAAAAGCTTATTCTCCACCGCACACACTAACTTGATTGGGAAGTTATCATGCATAGTTTCATTGTTATATCACACTAACAAAAGAGGGGAGGGGACCAAATAGTATTACAGTCAGTCAGTAGATAGTTTTCTACATAAGGGGTGCTATTATCAAGCAACTTCTCAAAAACATCATGGGCTGAATCAAAGCAGATACAATGGCTGCCCACCGCGAGGGAAAGCTCCATTGCAATTTTGTATGCCATTATACTAGCTAACAACACCTTTATGGTACTGGACAATTTTGTGTTGAAAGCCAAACGGGAATGCCTTGCTCATTTCTGATTAAACCCGCAATGACATACTCTCTCTCATTCTGTTTTTTAACACCCCGTACCGATTTTTGAGAATCCACGAAGGCGATCTCTAGGGCATAAAATAATGGACTTGAGGAAGCTTAGAACTCATGATCTGTTTGTAGGCTTCAACAAATGACTTGTTTTCATCGTTAAGTTTCCACCTTGACAGCTCAGTATTGTGCTTTGCTTTGTTCTGGCAGCATAAATAACCCAGAGAGTATTTGCAGTGTAAGATAGCTTTTTAGGATTACATCCGTTTTCCATGTGCACAAACCAGTCAATAAGAGCATCAGTATTAGAGCTTGGAATACGCCTGACCTCAATCAAATTAAACTAGATATTAGTTACTACACAACAGTGTAAGTAACAATGCCTAAGAGTATTCCACCACCCACAAAAAAATACAGTTTAATGAGCCCCCTAATCTCTTGGCTAAATTATAATAACAAGAGATAGTATTCAATAGAAACTTTCAAAGGTTGAGTTTCACTTTCGGGCAAGTTCATCTTCATGACTGAGATAACAGACAAACTTAAATGTAAAGTTGTGATCGGTTGTACAATTCCAAACCCAATGATCATTGTCGGAGCTACTAATATTACGAGGAAGGAAGGAAATCACTTCAGTATTCACATGGAAAAATCACTTTGAAGCATCCATATCCCATGTATAATCAGTCTCTTTGATGTAGTGAGAAACCAGTGGAAGACAAAGAGTAGAGAGAGCCTTTGAGAGTGATCAACTTGAAACCAAGAGAATTGGGATCCAAGGGAAATCCAAAAGGGAGTATCTTTTCCATTGCCAATCTGCCTTTTAATGCCTTTATTGAACAAAGGTAAGCTGATAAGAGAGATTTTCCATATGGGGTATCCTTATCCCTTATCCTCTGGAGTGACATCTCTAATGCCGCGATAAGGGAAATAAGTAGCTTCAAGGATGTCTAGAATTCTTCAATGATGTTTGGCTAAAAGAGCAGTTTTAAGAATTTTAACCTCTCTAAAACCCAATCCCCTCCCCTTCAACATTGCTACAAATAGTAGAAACACTAGATCCAATGCATCAATTTACCACCACTCTCTCCCCACCAGAAAGAAGAGAAAAAAATTAAGTTTAGAAATGATATTAATTTGCAAAGAAAAGAGTGACACTGTAAAATTTGGGATGGCTTGAAGGACACTAGAAATCATGATAGATCTGGCTGCTTGGGCCATTGACTTGGACCAGAAAGATAGTCTGAAGTGATAAGTTAAGAGAAAATGTTAGACTTATTCTTTCTAATTTTGAAGGAAGTCCCCGATATTTAGAAAAGGAGGGAACTTCCTGTGTTCTAAGTAAGGAGGAGGTGATTTTTGATAGTAATAGGCAGGTTTTTACTAAAGATCAGCTCATATTTCTCCAAGTTATTTGATGACTAAAGGAAGATAAATATTTGACAAGGGAGTCATTAAGGAAAAGGACGTTGGAAGGATTAGCCACTTCAAAAGAGAGATCATATCATCAGCAAAGGGTGAGATGGATGAACTTTGAGAAATGATTTTGATGCCTATAAAATCACCCTTTCATTAGCTTTAATAAAGACACTAGAAAGGTCTTCTGAGGCAAGAAAAAAACAAAAAATGGGAAAGAGGGTCCCCTTGCCCGATCCCCCTAATTTGGTTAAAAGACTCACCTGGATCCCATTGATATGGATAGAACGCTTTACAAATTTCAACACAATTCATAGTGGGAGTAAGCCAGTTCGGTGGAAAACCCAAAAAGATATATTTGCCTGAAGAAAATGTCATTCTAACTGATCATAAGCTTTGCTTAAGTCAACCTTAGCAAAAAAAAAAACCCCCCTTTTTTATGGCTAGGCTTCTTTCCAAAAAATGATGGATTTCTCCGGCTAGGATAACATTATCAATCAGGAGCCTGCCCTTAACAAAACCTAATTGATTTTGGAAGATAATGTGAGGGAGAATATGTTGGTATCTATTTGCTAGGACTTTTGACGCAATCTTGTAGATAAAGTTGCAAAAGGTTATTGAATGAACTTATTGATTTCAACTCCAACATTGATCTTGGGAATGAGAGAAATGAAATAATAATTTAGAGAAGCCTGAATAGGCTCCCATCTGAGAATGAGTAAAACTAAATAAGTGACTTGACTACAAATTGAATTTAATAAGTTTTATAAATGAAATAATAATTTGGAGAAGGTGAGATATCTTCCTCTTCTTCCTTCTCTTGTTCTTCTTCTTCTTTCTCCCCCCAAAATCGCCCCCTAGGTTGAGTGTTTTAATGTGTGGTAAGTGATGGGAGAGGATGCCCCCAAATCCAGCTTTTCAAAACAGAAAGCTGGACAATTTTTCCGTCAGGGTCGGTTAGGACTCTCTGGTGAAGGAAGCACATGACAATTTTAAGCTTGACCAACCTACCAGGGCCGGTCCTAAGGTCGGTCGATTCCAGTGAGTAGTGAGTTACCGAAGGAATTGAACAAGGTCGTACCGACCCTCCCAGGGTCGGTCCTAGGGTCGGTCGAGTCCAGAAAGCTCTTCTGTGCCGGAATTCACCCGATGCTTCCCGTTGGCTGGGCATCCTCCCCGAAGTGTTCAAATCATTGATGCATCCTCAAATTAAGCTTTCAAAATGTACTCCCATGAGTGTTTACTTATTCAAATATGTCAAAAGTATAAGCTCACTAATAATCACAAAAGTACTCCATAAAGTGGTGAAATAAGTTATGCACCAAATAAAATGAAGGTGAATAAAGACCTTGAAATAACACTATTTCATCACTTATCATTTGCTGCGCTTCGAATCCATGTACGTGGGGAATGGAATCGATGTTGTTTACTCACCCATGGGGGTTTGAGAAGTTTAATGCATTTTGTGAAATGATGAGTCTTGATTGTGGTTTCAACCTAATTTGGGGGTGTTTTATCGTGCTTAAAACCCCATAATGACAATGATTATGGTCAATTTTATAGTTCTAATACTAGTTTCAACATTAGTGACGCATTGCACCTGTCACGACCCATAAATCGGGCTAGTTCTAAGACCACTGCACGCAGTGTGCTACTAACTAGGTGCGCAGTGTGCTACTAAATATGATACACTTATAACCCACAATTCAATACATATGAATAAAGAGTAATCAAAGGTTTACAAAAGCCCAGTCAAAACTACTAAACATGACCTAAGGTAAGCTCAAAGGCTACAAAAGGTAGCCAAACTACATGTTTGAGAAATAAAAAAACAAGACAGAAATTCTTTGAAGAATGAAAAGCAGAAGACCCTCAGCCAGTCGACTAATCAATCTGAAAATAGTGAAATTGAATAAGGGTGAGCAACCACAGCTTAGTAAGCAAAAAACTTCATCAACATAAGCATGCTAAAAACATTTTATGAACATAGCTTGTATAATTATAGATACTGAAATCATGTACGGAATTAGAATAAAAAGTACATCCTGTCATTTCAAAACAGTCAGAGATCACGTACAGAGCGAAACAAAACAAAGGTCTCAAAAATGAGGGGACACTAGCTCAAAGCGCATCATAAAATGGTTTGTAGACCAATGGATCAAAAGATCCCAGATAACAGAAATGGTCTGAGGACCAATGGATCAGAAGATCCTAGATAACAGAAAATGGTTCCAAAAACCAATGGACCCGTTGGTCCCAGAACATAACGGGGAAAGTGCCCGTATAACATAAACAGAAGGACATTCAACACAACATACTACAGGATAGCTCGACCTAGCCACCCACGCTTAGAAAGAAATAAGCTAGGTCCTCAAAACAGATTATCATCACTAATGAGAAAGGTGTGATCAAAACACAAATAACACCAACCAGACAACTGTGATTTGACAGAAAAATCCACAATCCAAATGCCAAACTTCCAAATCATCAAAATTCTTAGACCTCATTAACCATGTGGGTTTGCAATCCATATTTGATGTTAAAAACAGAGTATAACAGTCAACCGCGAATCAAATTAATAAATCAAACGTATAACACTAATTCATCTCCATAGGCGAAGACATCTACGTCGAATCCACCTACTGACAATCGAAACACTGCAAATCACCACTGAATCTAGAACCAAAGTCCACACCACAGATCCCCACTGAAATCCCAACACAGAGCAATCTGAATAATCCGGACTACAAACTGAGAAATCACCAGCAAATAGAAAGCGGATCAAAACCCGATAGCAAAAAATTACTAACCACAAATACTAGCAAATTCCGACCCTCCAAATCTCACACGTAGAAGTAGAACACACAGCAGATCGATCTAGATGTAGAGGCGGAAGTCAGACAGCAAGGAGAGGGAAGCATAGAAACCACGAGCAATCAGAAAAGATAAGTTCCTGACTCTTCCATTCCTCTGCTAACTCAATTTAAATATAAAGAAGTTCCTAACTCTTCCTTTCTTATCCAAACTTAATTGAAATAGAGAAGTTACTGATTCTTCCCTTCCTCTCCTAACTTAATTAAAATAGGAAGTTACTGACGCTTTCCTTCCTCTTCAAACTTAATTAAAATAGGGAAGTTACTAAATCCTTTTCCCTTCATCACTTAACTTACCTAAAATAAGGAAGTTACTGACATAATGACCGTGAATGAATAAACTAAATAAATCAGCCCACAAGCCAAACGTAAAAGATTTCAAAGAATCAAATCTCACTCTTTCTTACACAACGTGGAACCTCTGTACAGAAGAAGAAGAATGAAGAAGAAGAAGAAACCCTAACACCCGAGAAGAAGAGAGAATCGTAAGAACCTAACACACCCGAGAGACTAAACATAAATAAAATACTAAGAACTATACTAAAACTATTGACCGAGATAGAAGTCAGCTGCCCAATCAACTAACCCAAACGTAACAATAAACTAATAACGTTATAATAAAACAGATAAGTAGTCCCTAACATCCCCTCTCAATCCTTAGCGGATGACAGCTAAAGGATTGCAAAACGGGACTACTACATAACCAAGAAGAAATAGTTGAACTCCTGCTGCGCAGACTCTGAACTAGCCAAACATTTAATTTCAGGCCCATCTTCTTGACTTGTAAGGGATAAGCCTTCCCAGGCAGAACCTTGGTAAGAAGATCTGCTAATTGGTTTTGTACCAACAAACTCCACCATTATAAGACCTTCCTGCAACTTCTGTCTGACAAAGTGGATATCCAGCTCAATATGCTTGGTCCTCTCGTGCAGAGAACCGGGTTCCGTGCTATAGATTGCTGCTTGGCTATCCGATCTGACTGGAATGGCTGTATATTCTCCACGCCCAACTCATGTAGCACTCGGGTCACCCAGCTTAGCTCTGCAGTAGTAACACCCCTCATAGCACGGTACTCTGCCTCGGCTGAAGACAGTGCAACCGATGTCTGCTTCTTTGACTTCCAGAAAGAGGGCTGCCTCCCAGCAAAATGAGAAACCACTTATGGATCTTCTAGTGTTTGGACATCCTGCCCAGTCAGAGTCACAGAATGCGGTCAGTGAGAAATCATCCCTTGAATTAAACAATAAACCATAGTTCAAAGTACCTTTGATATAACACAAGGTATGAAGAGCAGCTTTGTAATGTAATCAGTGGGACTGCCGAGAAACTGGCTTAAGACTTGTATGGTAAAACAAAGGTCTGGTCTACTGTGGGAAAGGTAACTTATTTTCCCTACTAATCTCCTATAGAGAAACGGATCTGCTAGGGGTTTACCTTCTTCTTTCCTCAGTTTTAAACTAGTATCAAGAGGACTAACAGTAACCTTCTTATCAGAAACATCAAATTCCTTAAGCAGATCCTTGCAATATTTCCTTTGCAATAAAAATATACCCTGTGGTATGCATAAATTCCATACCTAAGAAGAGATTCAACCGACCCAGATCCTTAATCTTAAACTGTGCATTCAGTTTGACCTTAACAGCATTAATCAGAGCAATGTCATCTCCAGTAATTAGAATATCATCAACATAAATAACAAGATAACAGACCTTATTAGCACTTTTCCTTGAAAACAGAGAGTAGTCATTCATGGATGACTAAACCAAGGGACTTAAGGAAAACACTCAACTTGTGATGCCATTGCCTAGATGCCTGCTTCAGGCCATACAGAGACTTATTTAATTTGCAAGATTTTCCTGGTTCTGCCTACCATACCCTTCTGGAATTTCATGTAGATATCCTCCTCTAAATCCCCATGAAGAAAGGCGTTATTAATATCTAGTTGACTAATGAACCACCCCCTCTTAAAAACTACTATTATCAAGGCCTTTATTGTAGTGAATTTCACCACTGGTGAGAAAGTCTCAAGATAATCTATCCCAAACTTCTGGGTGTACCCTTTAGCAACTAACCTTGCCTTAAATTTCAATGCTCCCATCTGCTTTACATTTAATCTTATACACCCACTTGCATTAATAGGCTTTACCCCTTAGCAAGGTGACTATATCCCAAGTATTATTCTGTTCTAAAGCGGCAAACTCTCATTCATGGCTCTTTCCCACCTAATATCCTTAATAGCCTCACTGTACAGTTGGGTTCAAGTTCATCAATAACTTTAGTATGCAGACATAGCCTTTCTTATCAGAGAGTATTCTAAGAGTATGACAGGAACTACCAGTATTCAGTATACTATCACAGTCATCAAAACCAGCAGAATCAGAATCAGTTTATCAACACTTGCAGCAGAAGTAATTCATCTCTTAAGATCTGAGAAAAACACAGTCAATAGCAGAAGATGAATGCAACTTATTTTTTGTGTGACAGCAGAACTGAGTTCATAGTCTTCCAGATATCTTGGGGCTTGCTTTACTCTTTCTGATCTTCTTAATGAAACAATCTGCTCCTCACTATTTCTGGAGAGATTCTTGTGTGCCTCAGATTCATCAATGTTGTCCTCTGTTGTTGAAAATTGTTCCTCATTGAGTCTGATCTCTGTGTTTCTTTCAATTTGGTCCACAGATCTTCCCGTCTCACACTTGTTTCATGATTAGTAACATAAGGGAAAAACCAACTATTTTCAGAGAAACTTGTACCTTGAACAGTATGTTTGGCTTGTTTCTTGAACGGATAGATCCTCATGAAATACAACATCTCTATTGTGCAAGACCCTTTGGTTGTCAACATCATATAGTTTGTACCCCTTTTTGTTTTGACAATAGCCTAAGAAAACACACTTGACAGACCACTGGAGAACTTATCATGCTGGTTAACATTAATGTGAGCAAAGCAAAGACATCCAAAACCCTTGAGCAATGAGTAATCAGGTTGGGTGCCATAAATAATTTCAAAAGGTGTTTTTATTATCAATGCTGGACAGGGGGCATTATGTTATCAAATATGTGCTGTTAGTATACTCCTCCCCATATTTCTCTCTTAGGGAGAGAGGAAAAGAACATCAGGGCACGTGCTGTCTCTAGTATGTGCCTGTGTTTCCTCTCTGTTACCACATTCTGTTGAGGTGTATATGGGCAGGTGGTCTGATGTCTTATCCTTTAAGTTTAAAGTATTCTATTCCAGCCCTCGAACTCCCTAGCCATAGGCATTATCTGTTCTAACAGCCTTAACCCTTTTGTTAAACTGTTTTTCAACCATTGTGACAAAGCTCATAATAGACTAAACAATCAGATTTAGGTTTGCAAAGGTGAGTCCAAGTAACACGACTCTTATCATCAACAATGGTTAAGAAATTGTAAACCCATCATATGTTTCTAAGTTGTAGGGACCCCACAGATCAATATGAATCAGTTCAAAAATGTCATGTGTTTTTATTGTACTAGAAGGAAAAGGGAGCCTATGACTTCTGGCTCTATTACAAGGTTCACAAACTAAGCCCTTCTGTAAAAAACTATTCTTGACTATTCCTAGTTTGACAATCTTATCCTTAGGAACATGTCCAAGTTTATGATGCCAAATAGACAGAGATTCTTTACAGTCATGGGTAACCTCTACAATTTCATTTTCAGTTTGCCAATTAAAACAGTTCCTCACTAGTCTATCACAGGTTTTGTCAAGCACGTACAAGCCCTTCTTTACTTGACCTATCTCCACCTTTTCATCTGATTCACAATCCTGGTAAAAACATGTGGCATTAAAACAGAAGGTGCCTTTCATTTCTTCAGCCAGTTTACTAATAGAGATTAGACCAAACTTGAATCAGGCACAAATAACACATCCTTTAACTCGATAAAATTATTAATCTTCACACTCCCAACTAATTTAACTGGCTGAGGATGCCCATCGGGCATCCCAACATGAATTGTTTTCTCAAGAAAAGCAATATTGTAAAGCAAAGACAAATCTCCATATCATATGAAGAAGCTCCACTGTCGATTATCCAGACAGTTTCTTTAGAGTCTTGGTCATGGAGCATATTGCAATACTTCTTGCTTTCAACATTAAAAGCATTGGTGTGAAGGGTAGACATACCTGTGAACCCGCAGTTCGACTCAGGCGCAGCAGCAACATCCTTGTTTCCGACATGGGATCTACTGATGTAGTGCAGCAGTTGGTTAACTTGATCGGTGGTCAAGGTGCCGTTGAAGGGATCCTTGCAACTGTCGTCTTTCTGCCCACCAGCTCCATTTGCTTGAGCTTTCTTTTCCTTCCCGATACGCCAACCAGGGGGAACCCATTTTTTGATAACACCTTTCCTCGGTGTGACCCGGCTTGTGACAAAAGTCGCACTGGAGAACACTTTTCTTGCCTCCAAAGTTCGAGCCTCGACCAAGATTCTTTCTTCCTTGGGACACAGAAAAGGCCACAGGAGACTCGGTATCTTGGGGGGTGCTGCTAGTTAGGGATTTTTTGCCTCTCCTGTTGTATGACGATGGAGAAAGCTTGTTCGACGGTGGGAAGAGGCGTAATCATCAAGATATTTTCTCTTGCCGCGGCGAATCTGTCATTAAGCCCCATTAGGAACTTAATCAGCCTCTGGGTTTTAATGTAGTCTCCAAATGCCTTCTCCGTTGCGCATGCACAATTTGGTAGAGTGGTGGTAGCGTAACCTCGTCCCACAACCCCCTCAATTTCGTAAAATATTCACCGACGGTGTCGTTGTTCTGGGTCGTGTTGGCGAGGCGGCGTTCCAGCTCGTACATCCGCGTGGCGTCAACTTGGTCGTAGCGGGCAAGGAGATCCGCCCACAGCAACGCCGCGGTTTTTCTGAAAAGGACGGAATCTGAGACCCTCTTCTCTAAGCTCATCAGAATCCACGCTCTAACCATACTGTCGCAACGTGTCCAAGCTTGGGCCTTCACATCGGAATCTGTTGGCTTCTTGATGGTACCTTGGACAAATCCCAGCTTGTTCTTCGATGATAGCGCGATCTCAACTTGTTGCTTCCAACAAGTAAATCCGGGTCCTCCATCGTACTTATTTGCGAGAGACTGTCCCGGGGTCTGAATTTGAGAGGTAAAGGGGATCTCCAACATCGATCCCCCTTCGCTGGTTTCTGCGACGCCCTTTTCGCCATCTCCAGTCTTCAACCCTTGGTCTTCGTTCCGAATGCCGCTCATCCTGTTCCTCAGGAACTTACGCGGATTTTCTTTTCTTGAGGTTTAGAAGACTTTAAGCCGAGGAAGGTGGAGGGATCAACGAGGAGGAAAATCTCTGCGATGCAGGAGCAACTCGCGGACACGCAGGAAGAACTCACCAAAACAAAACTCGAATCGGAAAGAAAGAGCGAAGAATTAAAAATTGGAGCCGGATCCCATGATCTGCGCTCTGATACCATAAAAGATTTCAAAGAATCAAATCTCACTCTTTCTTACACAACGTGGAACCTCTGTACAGAAGAAGAAGAATGAAGAAGAAACCCTAACACCCGAGAAGAAGAGAGAATCGTAAGAACCTAACACACCCGAGACTAACATAAATAAAATACTAAGAACTATACTAAACTATTGACCGAGATAGAAGGTCAGCTGCCCAATCAACTAACCCAACGTAACAATAAACTAACATAACGTTATAATAAAACAGATAAGTAGTCCCTAACAAAACGTAACTGATCCATTGCAATTGAATAAAATAAAACTGACATAACTCCTAGTTATGCATCCACTGCAACTAAATAAAATTAAACTGACATATATAATTCCCGAAACTGAATAGCATCCACTACAATAAAACGAAACTGATAAAACTCCCAATTATGCATAAATACCAATTACGCATATAACTCGCTCATATATATATATGTAATCTGTTATTAAACCAAGAACTTAAAAAATCATGTATATTACAATGCCTCCCATACACCCTCCCACTGTTTCTTTCAATGTTGGGCTGTAAAAACAATATGATCCCATATCCTTGATCCCCAAGATATTGCAGATATTGATGATGATTTTGGTTTGAACTGGTTTATTCAAAGTGCTCAGTGTTGGAGCAGATACAAGTTGTCTCATGTGGCAAACCCTATGTGACCTATCTATGATGCTAGGAATCAATGTAGACATAACCCTGACTTGGTTTGGTGGAATATTTTTGTGCATAACAAAGCTTTCACTGATGCTTACAAATCTAATGTGAATGCTCAGGCTCAGGTGGTCTCTAAATTATCCTTTTAAAGATGCAAGTTTTATTTCCATCAGCTATGAAGTTTTGAAAAGGAAATGTAAGATTTTATAGATCGGGGTTCGAATGAGAAATTGTGATCTTTTCAACAAGAGTATGAAAAGCACTTGCCAAGTGCCGTTGGCATCAGTGGTTGCAGCTCATAGAGCATGAACTTGCACTTTGCGTGATTGATCATACTTCAAACAAAATCATACTTTAAACATATCCCTGAAAGCAACGAACAAATCATACTTCAAACAAAATCGAATCTTCAATATCTGAAACGATTGTTGATCCGTTCAAAAGACGGAGCTTATAAATTCCAAGTCTAATCGAATCAGATTATACAAATTCTAGACGATAAATTAAAATTAACATTTAGTACTGGTACGGTGCGGGGGTAGGGGCGGGGCTGGGTGGTTGATCCTGACTTGGCCGGTGGCGCGAAATGGTCCTAGATATGCCGCGAATCGGCGAAGGCGGTGCATGCACGGTCCTCCTTATCACCACCGTGGTACGTCTTCTAACCGGATGTTCCATTTTGTCGTCGTTACTAGGAAGATTGTAATTGTAAGATTCGCCGCTGATGAGGTGATTTGTTCGCGATGTAGGAAGAGAAGGAACTGGCGGCGCCGCGAAGGACATGGGCAAACTGAGAGTACCCTGCTGTAGGATTAACACGAAGAAGAAGAGGAAGATTGTGTTGATATTATTGCTATACATACTGGGTTTATTAGCTAGCTTGGTGAAGAGACACAAGAACTAAACGAAACAGCTTTATAGTCTGTTTGGGGTACAAGTACAACCCTGAACCCACCCTCTTGATTCCTCACAAAGAACCAAAGAGGTACAACCCACAAAATTAACTGTTTAAAACGTGCTAAGAAATCAATGCAAGTCTTCTACCGACTTACCCACGTGGAACTGGAGCCAAAAATTACGTACCGAATTTGTATAAATATTTAACACCGTATTTTTGTGGTGAGGTGATACATGTATGCTGGACTGTTGTTACAGTGAGTATGCGACTGTCCAACAGTTGTACTACCCACAACTTGTCTTTCACTGTTGGTGTGCATTACATATTCAGTTTCCGCGTGGGAAAATGATATGTTCACGGTTTTCATATTACTATCAATTATTGCTCTTTTTCTTAAGACCAACATATTTATTATTTGCAACACAAGTCTTTGCCGAAGCCAAAAGGAGCGATGTAATTATATAGGGAGAAAACACTCTTCCGTCTTCTTCTCTTCACACTCTATCCTCTCTGCTCCCTCTTCATTCTTTTTTTCACCTTTTCTTCTTTTTCCTTCTCTTTTCTCCATTCTCTTTTGTTGGGTACTTCTCCATTTATGGACTAGTAATTATTTTGCGTTGTTGTTTCTATTTAGTTCTTAGTTTTTTCTCTAATGAGAGAAGTTTTAACGTTTGTATCCAGCTTGTTTTTGTGTCTTTGTGTCTTGTGAGTTTTGGGGTTAGGTTGATTTCTAGGTTTTCCACCGATTTTGATGTTGCATGCGTAGAAGAGACTTATCCGAGCTCGATTGAGCTGTTGGATCCCACTCGGCTTCGCTAGCCGATTGTTGTTGATAGCAGGGTACGGATCCACAACATTTGTAAAACCAGCAGACGGCGGCGATAGTGGTGGTGGTGATGCTAGGGCTGGCATGGTGATTGCTCACTTTGGATGAAGACGTTCATGCAAGTTTTCTTACAATTAGGACGCATATTAGTAGATGGGTATATCTTTTGTAGAAGTATCCACTTGCATGTAATCTTCTTCATTTAATATAAAAAGCTGGTCCTTTATTCTAAAAAAAATTATTTATTATTTGCTCTGTTAATGTTACATTCATAGAATGAATGTACGTACGTACGTGTGGCGTATAATACGTGTATTGTTATTCATCCGCTGAGGCTGAGATGACAGGTTAACACCTTAACAATTGTTACCGTTTTGATTAATAACTTCATTCTTAAACTTCTGTTTTAATTTAAAAGTAACTTAATTGTTTGTTCATATGGAGAAGATAGTTGTTTTAGATTTTTTACATTTTTTAAAAAAGTTTATATATAAGACTAATATACACTCATGTGAATAAAAGTTCCAATGAATGAGGCTAAAATGTGAGCCATGACAATAGGACGAAGGTGCGTAGTCACTACTAGCTTGGGCTCTCTGTCTTTCTCTTTGACTATAGAGCCATTGTGATCAAGATCAGTTAGCTGTTAATTATTTCAAACTAAAAGAAACTTTAATCTCAGACTTAGCGGACAAGAACGAAGAAGACGCTAGGAAGAAAATAGTTCTAATTATCAAAAAAGAAAAGAAAAAAAACGCTACGAAATATCACCATTGAGTTCGGCAAAACTAATGCTGTTTTGAGTCGGAGAACACGACATACGCTAATGACTCAACTGTTTTTGTTGTTATATTTATGGTAGGTTTGTCAAAAACCTGTACAATAGTTCACATCCCCTATAAGTTGTATATTAGGATTGTACTATAAAAAATTATATCTATGGTAGGTTTAGCATTTTATTGAGTAACGTAGAGTTGATTCACCTTCCATGTCAGTAAGGGAAAAAAATAACACTACAGTAGAGTTGAATCAATCTAAGCTCTCTTTCATCGGTTCTTAAATAAAAACTGTACTATATTGTTCTCTCATTGGTTGTTGAACTACACATCATCACACAAGACACATTTTTGTATCTTCCCTTCTCTCTCTTTCTTCTCTTTCCTCTCTACTTTCTCGCACTACCCAGAGAAAAGTTTTACTATTGTAGCCTAAAAAGTTCCTTAACAAAAAAATTATATTATTTTACTGGCATATCACCTAGGGAGATGTTAAGAGACTACACATTGTTGTGGTTGCTCTTATACGTATAATGTAATAGTAAGAGATGAGTTGTCTCTCTTATATTTTCTCCCTTCTTTATATTTATAATGAGTTATACGCACGAGTGTCTACATCAAACTCTTAACCATAGCCATCTTCAAATTCTTCACTCAATCAATCATTAACTATAAATTTACTGTTTTTATGAGATTTCATCCATCTCCATATTTAGTCAAATCTCACAACTTGATTGTCACTACATACCTTTCATTGTTGCTCTATCTCTAGGATAATCAAATTATTTAGATTTCAAACTCTCAGTCAACAAGAAAAAGGGGAAGTTTAGTATAGTGTGATTTTTCTCACTGTTTATAAATTTAACTTGGTAGAGTGAGGTTGAGATGTGTGAAGTCAAACAATGGTTGAAGAAGATTTCAAGTCAGCAATGTTACGTAAAACCCTAAAGCGCATCTGGAAAAAATAAATCTACAACCACAAATATTGATTATTATTATTATTATGTATGCTAGCATCAACATGAGTGATTAAGGTGCAATAAAGTTTTAAAAACAAAGGTATAATTATTTTTCTATGATATTGATGATTAAGTATCGTTGAATTGATAAATCCAATCACAAAATAAAAAAAAAATCATTGACATTGATCACCTGAGAAAAAGATGTTGTTACTAGGGGTACTACAATTTTTGATGCAGAATGCAAGACCCCAATGGCTCTTCTGTATGATTAGGTCAAGAGATACCGATGTTCGTTCACTGTCGTTGGGTCAAAGCACCAACTACCCAACTGCTCACGGTGGAAAGCCTAGCTGTCCACTTAGCCACAAGCAAGAGTCAATAGTGGATTTAAACCTCCCAACACAAGTCCCTTCACTAGCTCACAATCCTGTGGCCCGAACACCTCGGTCGAATGTTAGGCCGCAGCTCAGACTGAGTCAACCCCGTCCCTCTCACTTCAGCCCGATACTCATCCCCATAGTGGCCGTACTTGTCCTCCGAACCATCAAGCCTTCATCGACCTGACAATGAAGGACATCCAACTAGTTGAGTCAGTAAGGTGTGCTAACGTGGGCTACATTGCACCTTATCTCCACCCTTGTCCAAGACTCAACCCATGCTGAGCCGTAAGACGACTCTGATGTGCAATGCCCCTTGCATCGTTCGTGGCATGAGTCAAACTAATGGGACAACCCCTGGTTGCTTCGTGCCCGTGGTCATTGGCACTCGCAACCTAAGGGCCAGCATTGAGCATAACGTGTTCATGCCATTTGGAGTCACTACCAAGCCATCCTGGCAGCATGTATGTCCAAAGACATACCCGTCCTCATCAAACCAGGACGGATGCCCTCCATAGCACCCGTTAACTCGACCCTCGCTCGAGTTTTACAAGCTGATGCTACTCAACTCGACCAACTTAAACATCGTGCCCTTCAACCGGTGTCCGCCCAGCGGTGTTAAGTGTGCGTTGTTGCGAGTGTTGTTAGTGGGGTTTGTTATGGGTAGGTGTTGTATCTAAGCGATGGAATCGTGAAGAGATAGGGGTGTGTTTTTTGGCGGTTTTGATGATATTTGTCAACTGTTTTCGAGGCTATAGTTTCTTTTTGGTTTAGAAGTTGCTAAGAATTTGAATGCTAAGATAGTTTTTATTGTCTCATATATATTGTAATTCATCTTAACGGGAAGTAGGTGTGTTATATCGAAGGCTAGGTTACCTTTAGAAGATGTCCGGTGGCGATATATTATTATTATTATTATTATTATTATTATTTTTTGTAAGTTGAGTGTACGTATATACTAGACTTGAAAAACATTTCCGAACCTAAAAAACTGAACCATATCGAACCGATCCAAACTTGAATCTCAACCAAAAAATATAACTTGATGACCCGAAATACAAAAGAAACTGACCCGGATCTAACCTAACCATTATAGTATATAACCAAACGTCAACCACAATCCATAATCATCCAAACCAGAGTGACCCAAACTGAAAATCAACCCAATCGAAGTTACCTATAACCCCGATAATGACCTGAAATCCATACTGACCTGAATTGAAAATCAACCCAACTGTAGTCACCTATAACCCCGATAATGACCCGAAATTCATAGTGACCCAAACTGAAAATCAACCTAAAATTATCCCAACTGAAGCCGAACCAACACATCCTATGTGACCCGAATGAGTTGATTAGATATGGTTGTTTCTTTCATAATGTATTTTGCTTGTTCTTTATAGATATACAAATAATATTCTTATAAAAATATTGGTAAAACTTTCAAAGTGGTAGTAATAAGAAAAAACAACCATTTTGCTGTGAATGAGGGAGAGAAGACAAATATGAACTTCGGAAGAAAGGCAAGAAAGAGATAGATTTCTGATTGATCAATAAGGGTGTCCGGTCATTCCCCATTTACAACACTCCACCTTGAATGTCCGACATTGATTATTTACAACACTCCCCCATGAATGTTCAACATTGATTGCCTCGTTAAAAACTCTGCTAAGAAAAAACCCAATGGGATAAAAATCAAAAGTAAGAAAAAAAAGAGTGTCATAATGAGTTCTCCTCTTGAGCAAACCGTCACTTTAAATATCTGAATCTGTATAGTTCAATCTTGCGGATTAAACTTTCGGAAGCTGAAGTAGGAAGTGACTTAGAGAATGTATCTGCCAAATTCTCGCTTGAGCGGATTTGTTGTATATCAGTTTCTTCATTCTTCTAAAGCTCATGGGTGGATAAAAACTTGGGGGATATGTGCTTCGTTCTATCTCCTTTGATGTACTCGTGTCTCATCTGTGTTATACAAGTAGCATTGTCTTCATATACTATTGTTGGAACTTTCTTATCACAAGATAAGTCACACGTCTCATGACCATGTTGGATCATGGACCTTAACCAAACACATTCTTGACTAGCTTCGTGCATAGCTAGGATTTCAGCATGATTAGAGGAGAAATCAACAATTGTTTGCTTGATAAATTTCCATGATATAGCTATACCTTCATGAGTAAATACTTAACCTATTTGTGACCTTATGTTGTGGGGATCGGATAGGTAGCTAGCATCAGCATAACCTACTAGACAAGACTTAGATGTCTTGGGAAAAACCAACCCCATACACATTGTACCACGAAGATAACGAAGTACAAGCTTAACACAATTCTAATTAATGCCTTTTGGTTAAAGTAGCATTATATATTGCTAATAGATTTACTGAGAATGCTATAACAAGTAGAGTATGACTCGCCAAGTACATCAATGTTCCAATAGCACATAGATATGGGACTTTAGGACCAAAAAACTCTTCGTCACTTTCACGGGGTTGAAATGGGTCATCGTTCACAGACCTAACACCCATTGAAGTGTTTAATGGATGAGCATGATCCAAATAAAATATATATAGCACCTTTGTAATATAGTGGGGATGGAGGAATACCCCACTTGGTGAATGCTCGAGTTGCATTCCAAGGCAGAACTTTGTCTTACTAAGATCTTTCATCTCAAATTTTGACTTCAAACATTCAACAGGTTTGTTGAACTTCTACAAGTGTTCAATTATGTTGAGGTCATCAACATAGACTGCAATTATGACCATCTCAGTCCCTAGATCCAGTTTTCTTTATAAATGTACAGGACAAATCAAGTCATTCTTATAACCTTCTTAAGCAAGAATTCACTGAAGCAATTATACCACATACAATTCGACTGCTTAAGTTCATAGAGGGATTTATTCAATTTAATGGAAAATTTTTCTCTAAGGCTTGATTTGAAAGCTTCAGGCAGTTGAAATCCCTCTAGTAGCCTCATATAAATGTCACTATCAAGAAATTCTTACAAATAGGCTGTAACCACATCCATTAATGGAACTCAAAATTTTCTTAGATTGTCAAACTAGTTAAGTATCTGAAACTTGTGGCATCCATTACTGGGAAATAAGTTTCTTTATTGTCAATAAGTTGTCTTTGACTAAAACCTTGTGCGGCTAGACGAGCTTTGTGTCTAACACTTTCATTATTCTTGTTTGGCTTTTGCACAAACACCCATTTATAACCAACTAGTTTTATATTACTGGGTGATGGATTACTAGTCCAAACATCATATTTTCATTTTGTCCAATCATTTCTTTGTCTGCATTCTTTAACAACTTTGGTTCATGATCCTCTTCGTCATCCATAACTTGTAGCGCTACATTATATGGAAAAAAATTCATCAACGTTAATTTCTTGTCAGTTCCATCGTATTCCAGTCATGACATAGTTAATTGAGATATCTTCATTATAAATACTTGTTTCAGGTATCGTATTTTTCTACATTTAATCATTTGTCTTGTCCACAAACTCTTCAAGAGTCTCACCCTTCTTACTTAGACCATTTTTAATGCATGCCCCTTTTGTTTTCGGGGATTTTATCTTTAGAACCGACTTGACTACCACGCATTACACATGTGCTGGACTCATTTACAACCTGTCCTCCCTGAACATCAATTCTAGCAGGAGCATTTGCACCTGACACATATGACTTTGTCACCTAATTTGGTCAATAAATGCATCAGACAATTGGATTTCCAACCTTTGGAGATTAATAATATGTTGAATGTCTCATTCACACTGCTTAGTGCGAGGATCATAATGTAGCAACGATGGTTCATTCCATGTGATCTCCTTTACCAATTGCTTATTTTCTCCCCCTAATTGTGGGAAATGTGACTCATCCAAATGACCGTCAGCAAATCAAGTTGTAAATAAATCCCCTATTTTTGCTTGAGGTATCTAATAATCGAAGAAAATTCAAAACATATATTCTTATTCTTCTTTGAGACCCCATTTTGGTTTTTTTATAGCAACGATGGTTCATTCCATGTGATCTCCTTTACCAATTGCTTATTTTCTCCCCCTAAAGGTGGGAAATGTGACTCATTCAAATTACTGTCAGCAAATCAAGTTGTAAATAAATCCCCAGTTTTTGCTTGAGGTATCTAATAATCGAAGAAAATTCAAAACATATATTCTTATTCTTCTTTGAGACCCCATTTTGGTTTTTTGTGGTGAAGGGATAGGAACATATACCGCACAACTAAAAATTCTTAGATGAGAGATATTTGGTTCTTAACCCATATCCATTTGTAGTGGTGACAACTTATTATGGCTTGTTGGCCTGATGTGAATCAAAGTAGTTGCATGTAATATAGAATGTCCCCAAGCATATACCAGGAGTTTTGATCGTACTAGTAACGGTCTTGCAATTAATTGCAAACGTTTGATCAAAGATTCCGCTAAACCATTTTAGGTATCAACATGTGTTATCGGGTGCACAATGGCTATTCCAAGGGACATGCAATAGTCATTGAAGGCCGTAGAGGTAAACTCACCAACATTAACCATGTGTATGGCTTAATTTGATTATCATGAAAATTGGCTCGCAACCGAATCAACTGATACCCTTGCAAAATGCCATATTACAGGATGATAATAACCTAACATGTGACCATTTAGTAGACGCGTCTGTCAAAACAAAGAAATGTCTAAATGGTCCACATCGTGGGTGGATAAGTCCACATATATGAATCCTTTCGATGGTTTTGTGTCAAGCTTAACTGGTGATGGCCTTATAATTAGTTTTCCTTGAGAACAAACAATACACTAAAAACTTTTTAGTTGAAGAAACCTTTTGTTTTTCAACATGTGACCACATGTACTTTCCTTAATTCTTTGCATCATGATTGAACCGGGATGGCCAAGATGGTAACGCCAAGTTTTGAAATCATCAAAAGATTTCAAGTTTTCAACAACATATATTTCAGTTGTATTGATATACATGGGGTATAAGCTAGAGGAAATAGCAAATAGCTTTTTCAAAATTTGTTTGTTGTCAGTTGTCACTTTTGTGATGCAAATATAATCACATTACCCTCACCACCCCCCCCCCGGTCTAAATGTGACACCCATTCTGGTGTATATCAGAGAAATTCAACAAGTTTCTTTTAGACTTGCTTGAAAACAATCATTTTCAATGCATATTTTTGTTCCCTTAGACAATAAAATATTGGCTTCTCCATCCCTTCAATAATACTAGTACTACTCGATATGTTAGTAACATTTGCCTCATTTTTTTTCATGTAAGAAAAATATTTCTTATGCTTAAGAATCGTGTGTTGCAGCACTGTCAATAACACATACGATTCACCATCCATCAATGACTTTCCTAATGAGGATTATTCTTCATAAAGCAAAATAAAAATTACATTTAGTAAGATGTATGGAAAAATAGTCCATAAACCATAAAAATTGATAGCAAATCTTGATCCAAAGCAAAAGAAAATAAAACAAAACAATTGGAAGTATGATCCAAATTCGAGAAGACTAACAAAACAATAAACGTAAACAAAATGTTTACAAATAGTGTAAAGAGAAGTAACTCTAAACTTGATGCTTTTCATCTCCAATTTTTGGTGGGTCTTCAGTCAAGTTGTCAAGACTTACACCAGGAGTATAGAAATCAGCCTCATCAAGGTGTGTGACATTGGGGTTAGATATACCTACGCAAAATATGTCCCCACTTGTTCCCCTTGTCTCTTTTTCTTCAAGGAAGCTTGGTAAAGAGCAACAAGGTGTTTACTTGTGTGACAAGGTTTTAGCGCAATGGTCTTTATCTTCACACCGATGGCACACATTTTCTTCTTTCTTCTTAGACTTCCCACCTTATGGTTTCACTTTTTGATAAGGAGATGCATTTCGGACATATCCATCACTATAGTACACATTACTTTTCCCACGTATACGAGTACAACCTCCCCCACATCCATATCCATCTATATGACCACGACCATGGCCACGATTCAGTGCATGTATTCATTCACTTCAGGCAATTCTATGGAACCAGTTGGACAGGCTTGATGATTTTTCATCAATAGCTCATTGTTTTGCTGAGCTACTAACAGACATGCAATTAACTCAAAATATTTTGCAAAACCTTTTTCACAACATTGTTGTTGTAATAGCACATTTGAGGTGTGAAAAGTACATAATGTCTTCTCTAGCATGTCTTTATCCTGAACTTCCTCTCCACATAATTTCAGTTGGGAGATGATTCTTAATAATGCAGAATTATACTGTGAAACACTTTTGAAACCTTGCAGCCTTAAATGCATCCATTCCTAGCAAGCTTTAGAAAGTAGAACAATTTTTTGGTGGTCATATATTTCTTCCAAGGATTTTCATAAAATGAGTGGATCTTTCTCTATTAAGTACTCACATTTCAAGCCTTCATCCAAGTTGACGAATAAAAATCAAAGTCTTCGCCATATTTTGGGAGGAACATGCATTTCCATCCTTAATAGCATCTACAAGACCATTTGCAGCAAGGTATATCTCGACAGCATCCAATTCCCATTTGAATAGTTCTTCCCAGTGATGTCCAAGGCCGTGAACTCAAGATTAGCAAGTTTATAAATGTTGGTCATTCTTTACAATCTGTCATAAATAGACAAATATAAAAAAAAAGAGCATACATGTATTGGTTTCAAGACATCACTTTTATATAGAATCAAAAACTTTCTGGCACAATGCCTTTATGTCTACAAATAAAGTTTAACATCACAATGCCCTATATAGTGGCGTAAGCATTATGAATAAGAATAAAAAAAATGTACCATATATATCACAACAAAATAAAACAAACAACACAAAATAAAAGAAACGGTGCAATAAACAAAATATGGCACAATGCCTCACGTGATATCAATTCTTGGCACGATACCTCACATGATATTTATATATGGCTCAATGTCTCACGTGATATGTATATCTGTCTTGATGTCTCACATAATCTTTATTTTTGCCACGTTATTGCACGTGATACTAATATCGGGCACGATGCCTCACATGATACTTAATAAATAAATAAAAGTGAAACTGAATCAATCAAACAACACGGAATAAATTATCATAATTAACAGTAAATAAAATCTGACATGATGTCTCACAGGATATTTAATCCTGGCATGATGTCTCACGTGATATGATTTCTGGTGCAATGCCTCACATGATATTAATTTCTGGCGCAATGCCTCATGTGATGCGAATATATTAGGAGTGTATACGAATTAACATATAATTAGCAAAACAATACTATTAACAAGGGTCTCTATTTGGTAGAGGGAAAGGAAAAAAAGAGGTACAAGAAAACAAAAAGCTAACCCCTTGAATGTCTGGACATTCACTATTTACAACACATTTAATATATATTGAGCATTCGTAGTTGAAGATGGTTCAATGGGATCTTAAGGAACAATCCTTATTGTTACACGATAAAAGGTCGCTATGATTGGCAGGAAGTGCTTCAAGCTCTTTCATCCTTCCTTTCCCTTGATCTAGCACACCTGGTTTGTGCACCCTTTTGTTTCCCCTTCAACTCCTTGCGCCTTTGACAGCTTCTTAACTTCTCAAAGTTCTTCAACTCTTCAAGAACACCAACACGGATGAAAAAGCACGATTTAATCACCCACACTGAAGAAACCCGATCCTTACTACTTCCTCCCCACGAATATCTGAACGACAACTTTAACTAACAAAGATAATAAGAAAAAATATAGGAATATCTTCCCTTTTCATTCTTTTAGAAAATTTCGTTTATAATAGATAAATGTTATTAATGTAACAACCTAACTTTTACTCCACCAATGGGCCAATACTTAGTTATGTAATACCCATAATTACCAAGGGACTCAGTAAACCCTAAAATACCGTACCATGGCCTGCGTACGCTTGGTGCGCTGCCCAGCAGCACAGTGTTGGTGTCGCAACATACTCCCGCACGCTCGTGCCCACGCTGCACACACCTGCCTGCACCTGGTAGTCTGCAATGTGCACTTAAGGCCTAGCTCATGCGCGATGCCCGCGTCCGGGTCGTCACCACACGTCCTCCGCCCTTACCTTCGCGCGGCACCCTGTGCCTGCTCGTTGCTACCTTGTGCACACTCTCAGGCGCACCCTTTACTGAAGTATATTGGGAAGGATTTCATGAGTTCAACGGAAACAAATTACAAGTAAACTTATTTGTAGGCCTGAATGCACTTAATAGAACAAACATGTTTTAGCAAAGAAACACAAAAATAATAAGGAACATGCTAAACAAGCATGATACTCATTGGATGTCTAGATGTTGTATACTTAAACCAATGCTTAACCATATGGTAGATCGACCTAAACTAATACAAATTATTGAGATTGACTGAAATCAAATTTATAAATCATGATCATAAAGTTGTTTGATTCTATAATGACTGAAAAATTAACCCAAGTCAGACCCATCGCAAAAAAACCGAGCAACCCAGAGGCTAACCCGAACCCGAACCGAGTGACCCGAACTGCCAGGTCTCTGGAATATCCATGCTCATTTGATTGTTTGCTATTGGGTGAAGGATGTAGAAATCTGGTGCATGTATATAGGGGATATCTCTAATCGTATTTTGATAATGTACATACAGATTAACAAAAAGATTGTAGTATCATTTGCAACGAAAAATGACAACATTACAATTACTAGGTGACTTTATTTATAATAATTTACAATGTGATGCATCATTCAGTTTCTTTCAATCTCCTTACGAAGAATCTTTCCGAAATAATTACATACAACACAATCCAATTTATAGAAGGCAAATTCTTGCCTACATCGACTACAGTCGAGATGCCAGATTTGAGTGACAGGCGCATCAATTTACTTTCTTTTCTTTTAAAAAAAAAAAATGGGAGGGAGGAGCGCGGTTGGGCCGTGCGAGTACACTTCCTTTTTTTCTTTTTCAATTTTTATTTTTTATACTACTCCGTCCCGTCATAAGTATCCTGTTTACTTTTTGGCACGTTTTTCCACCTCAATATTAAACATATAGGTAAAATAATTTTATAAAACTAAATTTTGTATTATATAGTTTATCATGTAAGGAATCATATGCAAAACTTAAATTTTCAAAATTAATTTATCTTATATGTTAAAAATTGAAGTCAAACAACATGTCCAAATAGTAAATAGGACGGTCAAGGTGGGACGGAGGGAGTAAGTTGTTGTAACTTTTAATATATAAGTCCAAAATGAAAATTAAATATATCATTGTTTATCTAAATTCAAGCTCTCCAAATAAGACCAGTCATGAATATGTTTTGACAACTTTTTTAAAAAATTATTTTTACATGTATATCATGATATTTAATGTGAGGAGGTATGTACATATTTTAATGTGAGAATGTACATGTTTTAATGTGACGATGTACATGTTCAAATGTAAGAATGTACATGTTCTTTAATGAACATCTGTACATGTTTGTGGTCTATATGTGCAAGTTTTCTCCCTTATATGTACATATTTTAATCTAAGGATGTACATATTTAATGATTGGTACAGGTTTACGTGACCAACTGTATGTTTTTAATGCGATGATGTACATGTTTTACGTGTGGATGTACATGTTTTAATGAACATTTATACAGGTTTGTATGATCATCTGTACAAGTTTTTTTACGTTTTGTACATGTAAAAATAATTTTTTTAAAGTTGTCAAAACATATCCATGAGTGGTCTTGTTTTGAAGAGCTTGAATTTAGGTGAACAATGATATAATTTTTTTTTTCATTTTGGACTTCAATTTTTTTTATTTCTCTAATACTATCTTTGGTAATGATATTCTTATCACTAATAACAAGCATGATAACGAAAGACTTGCAACTAATGATAGGCTTAGAAATTGGGGGATGACAGCTGATGAAAATTGTGTACTTTGCCATGATGGTAGAGAATCAGTAAAACACTTGTTTTTTTAGTGTGGGTATACTAATGAGGTTTGGAACTGGGACAGAATAATTAGGTGGGTTAGTAGAACATGGAAAAAACGGTGTAATAGGAATAGAATGAATTCTCTTTTGTGTTCACCGCTCTCATATATTGTCTATGGAAGGAGAGGAACAATAGGATCTTTCAGGACCTCGTTTGCACAGCACAACAATGTACTAACTATGTAATTAGGGCAATGACATCTTCTAACCTATAGATTGTTTAGCTCGTTCGTTTTTTGTGATAATTAATATACTATTACTTATCAAAAAAAAGAACGATTTTAAATCGTTGCAAGAACTTATAACTAAAAATTTGATTTTAACTAGTAAACCACCAATAATCTTACAAAATCATGGTCGATGCTATCCAAGTAACTTTATTTAGGAGGTATTTGGTCCCGTACCGTACGATGCTATCCAAATCCATCAAAATTACGTCAAAGATTCGACCATCATCGTCACACGGGCCACGGCGGCCGGGGATGGCGGTTGACAAGGCGGTTGATCCTCCTCTCAAATCTTCCATCATTTGTAGATTGGAGGAGGTGGATTGATAACATACTGAATCGGTCTAGCTCTGCGAGGCGCAGGCGGCGGGCGTACCGTCCTCCTCATCACCACTCTAACATGCGCCATTTCTGGAACTGGGAGCGCAGCTACTGCTGCCGCTGGAGCTGCGGTGAAAAGGATTAACAAGCTGAAGAGCGCTGCTATGATCAATGTGAGTGCGGGGAAAGTTCATCTTCAACGCGTCGTTAGAAATCTATATGTTGTCTTTCTGCCGCTTGGGTATTTTATTTATCAAGCAAGGGTCAAAGGAAGTTACTGAATACCTATTAAAGACGGAAGAAGATGCAGATGTATTTGGTCAATGGATCGGAAAGATAGATCTGTGGTAACTCGTTGGTCATTAGATATATTATTTTACATGTAAAAAAAGTTGATTATCATTATATGAGTGGCAACAACGCGTATATTGGGGCCGTTTCTTTTCTTTTCTTTTTTTATATTATAAAGAAGTTTTTCTCTTTTTCTTTATCTCTAACAAAATAATGTTGATCACTTGAGGAAATTTATATATTATCAGTTCTTTTTTAATACCACTTGAATCTTGATAGGCAGCAGCCCAATCCACCTGGGCCAGATAAAGAACAAATAGAATAGGCCCAAGTTATTAAGAGTCCATCTGTTTATATGTTGGTATTTACTAGCCCATTCGTACATATGTAAAGTCCCTTATACAAGTCTGTAAAGTTTACTATAAATAGCTCTTTAGGGTACAGGTGTGGCACAATCAGCCGACACTATTCCATTGCAATACAATACAATATTCATCGGGAACTCCATTCTATAATCTTCAATGGTACCAGAGCTATAGCAGGTTCTTCTTTCTGCATCATTCTTTTCCTCGCTTCCCTTCATCTTCATTTTCTCTTCAAAATGTCGACCAATAGCTCAGTAAACTCGGGCGGTAGACATAAGCTGGAGTTGTCAATTCCACCGCCGGCAGCTCTATCTCTGTCACTTCTTTCCTTTCACCCTCCTCAAATTTCATAAAAACTTTCCAATGAAAACTTCCCTATTGGCGAGTTCAAGTTGAACCATATCTCAGAGGACACGGTCTCTATGGTTGGATCGATGGATCCAAAGCTGCTGCCTCCTGAAAAGGTAAATGGAGAGGTTAATCCTAAGTATAACATCATGGAAGCAAATTGATCAACTTATTATGTCCCTCTTGAATGCATTATGACTGAACCTATACTATCTCAAGTTGTTATGTCAAAATCTGCGGCCTCAACTTGGAAAATTGTTGAGGATAGTTTTCAGCTCAGGTACCTCTAGAGTAATGCTATTGCGCAGGTCAGCTTTGAGCATCAAAAAGGGTGCAGATAACTGTCACCACTTATTTTAACCGAGCTAGGAACCTTGCAAATTCTCTAGCTGCAGTAGGAGCAGCTATGACAGATAATGACCTGGTTAGCTGTTTAATTAGTGGTCTACCTCTGGAGTTTGACTCTGTTAGAACAAATCTAATGCTGTGCACAGACCCAGTAACTCCTGAAGCTCTCTACGGTTGTTTGACCTTTGAGTCACACCTAGCACAGCAGACTTCTGACCTCCTCAATGGTAGTCAGCTATCTATCAATCAGTGGCGGATCTAAAGGGGGGGCCGGGGGCACCGACCCCCCCGAAACTTTTGAAATTTGTCAAATGCTCTTATAAATTTTTGAAAAAGTACAAAATGACATAAAATTTTAAAGAGTGACAGTGTCAAAAAAAATTTTGCCCCCCCGAGACCTAGCTTTTGGATCCGCCATTGCTGTCAGTGTTACCCAAGCTACTACTGCAAGTTCAAGCAACTCCTACAAAGGAAGGAATTATAAAGGAGGAAGGTCCAACAGAGGCTATCGTGGAGGAGGAAGGTCATCTAACAGAGGGGGTTCTAACTCTCAAGGACAACACCTATCAGGCAAGAATGATCCTAGAGTTCAATGCCAGGTCTGCAGTAAATTTGGTCATTCTGCTTTGGCATGTTATCATCGATTTGATCATGCTTATCAAGCCAATGCCAACTCTAAGTTTAATGCCAACTTAACCACTTCTGATGGTCCATGGTATCCTGATAGTTGTGCTTCTCATCATTTCACTCATGATTTTTCCAACCTAAGCATAGACAGTCAACCTAGCTCTGGGACTGATGAAGTGAGCTTTGGAAATGGAAGCTCCCTTCCTGTGAAGGCTCAAGGCAGTGGTATACTGCCTACTCCCTCTGGTTACCTCTCTCTTCCTAATCTACTATATGTGTCACACCTCAATAAGAACTTATTATCTGTTAGGCAGCTCACTGCAGACAATAACGTATCAATTAAATTTTTCCCTAACTTCTTTATTGTCAAGGATCTGGCTATGAAGAAAGTCCTGCTCAAAGGAGGGGTTGCTAATGGGCTCTATCTGTTTTCTCCTGCCCAGACTCAAGTGGTGAATAAAGGGTGTCAAGCTAATGTTGCTGAAAGGATATGTGCCCAGATATGGCATCAGAGACTAGGACACCCATCTCCTAGGGTCACTAGTCTGACTATTAAGAATTATAAACTTCCTACTTCTATTTCTACTAAGGGTGTGGACAACACAAACTGTAAAGGGTGTTTTATGGGGAAAATGCATGCTCTCCCTCACCCTTCTAGTTCTACTGTTTCTTCTAAGCCTTTTGAACTGCTTTATGCTGATGTTTGGGGACCCTCTCATGTTTTATCTACCTCAGGGCATAAGTATTATCTTGCAATTGGATGATTTTAGCAAATTTGTTTGGGTTTTCTTTCTCAGTGCTAAATCTGAGGTGACTACTGTGTTTACACAATTTATGAAACTTGTGAGCATTTCAATGCTTCTATTCAGAGCATTCAGGTAGATGGGGGATCTGAGTTCAAACCCCTATATCCTATTCTAAGACTGTAACACCTCATATGAGCAACTGTCCAATAACCTAACTCCCAAGCCATCCAGGCTTGAAAACTAGCCACTTTAGGCCCTCAATCCTCACTTGGGCTGAAAAGTGGAAGGCCTGTTGTTGTAGTCAACTCATATGTATCCTTATAAACCATTCACATTACTACTCATATCCCTGTGGGATGGGGGTATTACATACTCCCCCACTCAAAGAACGCGACGTCCTCATCGCAAGCCTAACATCCAAGTCCCATGGACCTCCTCGGTAGGTGTCGGGTAGCTCATCCCGGCACGGTCCCGAGTCAGCTCTGATACCATTTGTAACACCTCATATGAGCAACTGTCCAACAACCTAACTCCCAAGCCATCCAGGCTTGAAAACTAGCCACTTTAGGCCCTCAATCCTCACTTGGGCTGAAAAGTGGAAGGCCTGTTGTTGTAGTCAACTCATATGTATCCTTATAAACCATTCACATTAATACTCATATCCCAATGTGGGATGGGGGTATTACAAAGACAACAAGGAATCGCCTTGCGTATCAGCTGTCCATACTCCCATCAGCAACAGGGATCTGTTGAGACCAGACACAGAAGTATTGTGGATAAAGGGTTGGCCTTACTTGCACATGCTTCTCTTCCTTTAGAGTTTTGGGACAGGGCATTTCATACAGCAGCATACCTAATTAACAGGACACCCTCCATTGTTCTCTCATACAAGAGTCCTTTTGAGAAGCTGTTTCAGTCCACACCTAACTACAACTTTCTAAAGGTTTTTGGCTGTGAATGTTGGCCAAACATGAGGCCTTACAATTCTCACAAGTTGAACTACTGATCAGTGAGATGTGTTTTCTTAGGATATGCTCCTAATCATGTGGGTTATCTATGCTTGGATCTGGTCACACATCGCATGTACACATCAAGGGATGTTCTATTCAATGAAACCAGTTTCCCTTTTACAGAGGCCATCCTCTGTTTCCTCTCATGATAACCACTCTTCTGACAGCTATACCCTGCCTCTTATTACTCCTTCACCTACCTTACCTTTACCCTCTCCACATCCTCAGCCATCACCTCCTCAAACTCCCCACACCATAAACTCTGCTACACACACAGAACCATCTAACTCTAGCCCTTTACCCTTAACCCCTTCCATATCACCTGCCACATCTCAATCCTCCTCACAGACAGCCAGTCCCTTAACACCTCAGTTACCTGATCCTATTCCAGTTCACCCCATGGTTACCAGGGCAAGAAACAACATTAGAAGGCCTTTGGTTAGAACTGATGGTACTCTGCCCTGGCCAAATGCTCATGCTACAGAGATAATACCATCTGAGCCCACTTTCTCTCAAGCAATCAAGCATCAGGTATGGCTCGAGGCCATGCTCAAGGAATTTCAGGCACTACAGCAGAATCAAACCTGGACTCTAGTGCCTAAGCCTACTCATGTCAGACCTCTAAGTGTCAAATGGGTTCTAAAAACCAAGCATAGATCAGATGGTACTATTGAGCGAAGGAAAGCTAGGCTTGTAGCCAGGGGGTTCTCCCAAACAGAGGGCCTAGACTGTGAGGAAACATTTAGCCCGGTATTAAGCCCACAACAATCAGATTAGTCCTCACTATAGCTACCCTCAAACAGTGGCCCATTAATCAGATTGATATTGATAATGCGTTCCTTCATGGTGAATTGAAGGAACATATTTATATGCAGCAACCCCCAGGGTTTGTAAACCCTTTTTATCCTGGTCATGTTTGTCTACTTCATAAGTCCATTTATGGACTTAAACAAGCACCCAGAGCCTGGTTTTCTAAGTTGAGTGATACTCTCCTCTCATTAGGGTTCACTCATCTAAATCTGATACCTCTCTTTTTATATACACTTTTGGGCAGGATATACTCTATCTGTTGATTTATGTTGATGATATCCTTATCACAGGATCATCAACCTCCCTGGTTACCCACTTTATTCACAAATTGTCATCCATTTTTCCAGTTAAAAACCTTGGACCCCTACACTATTTTCTAGGGATGCAGGTTCACAGAAACTCTCAAGGACTGTTCTTAAATCAGTCCAAGTACATTCAATCCATTCTTGACAGAGCCAAGATGGCTAACTGTCGTCCAGTTTTGACACCCATGAGTACATCTTCTTCCAATACCACCACAGACAATACACCCTTTTCAAATCCTACTCTTTTTCAGAGTCTCCTTGGTGCCCTTCAATACCTATCTCTCACCAGACCTGATCTTAGCTACTCTGTAAATAAATTATGTCAAGCTATGCATGCTCCCTCGAACACTCACTGGCAAACTCTGAAACGAGTTCTCAGATATCTCAAGTCTACTATTTCCCTCTCTTACCATATTTCGACTCAGTCACGCCCGCATCTCTCTGCATATTCGGATGCAGATTGGGCTAGTGACATCACAGATCGAAGATCAACTACTGGCTACTGCGTTTTTTTTTTGGAAATACCCTAATTTCTTGGCAATCTAAGAAACAACCTACAGTAGCCAGATCTACAATAGAAGCAGAGTATCGATCTATGGCCTATGCTACTTGTGATCTTATTTGGGTACAAAATCTACTTGGAGAGCTTGGAATTTACTTACCTGAGGCACCGACCTTGTGGTGCGATAATTTGGGCGCCACATATCTCACGGCCAACCCTGTCTTCCATGCCCGGGCGAAACATATTGGTCTTGACTACCACTTTGTCCGCGAGCGTGTACAAAATCGATCTCTACCTTTTCCTTCATCCATGGCTCTGACCAGGTCGCTGATATACTCACCAAGCCCTTATCGGGAGGACGGTTTCACTCTTACGTTCCAAACTCTCCCTTCTGACGTTTACAACGAGGGGAGATGATAGGCAGCAGCCCAATCCACCTGGGCCAGATAAAGAACAAATAGAATATACCCAAGTTATTAAGAGTCCATCTATTATATGTTGGTATTTACTAGCCCATTCCTACATATGTAAAGTCCCTTATACAAGTCTGTAAAGTTTACTATAAATAGCTCTTTAGGGTACAGGTGTGGCACAATCAGCCGACATTATTCCATTGCAATACAATACAATATTCATCGGGAACCTCTCATTCTATAATCCTCTAAATCTTCATTTAATTAGTAAGGGATTACACATTGGACACTTCGTTATAGAAAGGGACAAACTCCCCTTTCAGAATAAGGTATTGACAATAAACAAGAGTCAACTTACGTACCCGGTTAATAGCAAATTTAGATATTTGATTAGCATCAGTACAAACACAGAAAACTGGAAATAAACATACAAGATGAAAGTACAAATCCACCAAACCAGCTACTGCTACTAAGAAAGACCAATCTGAATAGATCAGCCTGGAGTCTTCTTGAGCCATTTCACACCATTTGCAAAGGTTACCCACTGAGACAGTAAACTCCAATGCACATATCCTGAAAAAGACTACATTCAACACAATGGTGTTATTTGGTATCCTATTGTACACCTAAGATGAGAGATCTATCCAATCCCTATTACTACCAACTTCTATACTGATATAAATAAAAGGGAAATTTCACCAAATACCACTGAGTTTTTGTTTAATTCATGATATACCACCGTGTTTCTAAAATTACACAGGATAACACCGAGTTTTTACTTATTTCACCAAATAACATTCTGTCACATATTTCGTTAACTTTTTCGTTAATATCCCTAGAAAAAAATACTAAACTACCCTATTATTAGTTAAATTAAGGTGGTATCTTATTTATTAATATGACAGTTCATTGTGAGGCAATTAATAACATGAGTATTTTGTCATTTTCTTGGAAAAATAATAAAGAAGTTAACATAATATGGATAGAGTGTTATCTGGTGAAATAAGTAAAAACTCAATGTTATCCTGTGTAATTTTTAAAACACAGTGGTATATCGTGAATTAAGCAAAAACTCAATGGTATTTGGTGAAATTTCCCTAAATAAAATTAGTAAGTCTTTGCAAACCTCACAAAGAGAGGAATCCACATATCCTAATAACACTAAGGATAGAGATTTAATATCGTGCTATCCTGCAAGACAAATTTTGTGATATTACTTCACTAAACTTCATCCTCAACCACCGTTGACTAGGATTTTGTTCCAACTATAGCAGGCATTTTCCAAAAGTCTATAAGCTGAAACCATTTATCTAGGCCTTCGTACCAAACAAAAAACCAACAATAAACCACAGCTTCTTTGTCTTGTAACTATCCTCCCAATATAGTTGGGGAAACTGTCCAAAACCAGAACTTCACCAGGGAACTTGGGGTCTCAATCACATAATTCATATCCAATCTATACTTCATAGATGAGCAATAAATCAAGTAGACTATCTTGGGAAGACCCTGATCCAAGCAGTCAAGAGAGTATTGATTCATCATGGGGGCAGCCTTCTCGAAACGTGTGCAGCCTGCACCAGAACATCAACATCCTTTGATAGATCTTGAAAGAAAAGATTGCAAAAATCGCCCACAATCCACCCAGCAGATGTAGTATCGTGTCCTCTACAATTCATATTGGCAAAAGAAACCAACCAACACCAGTAATTTCTTAGAGCCCAAGAAGGTTAAGGAGTCATCACTTTTCCTTTGTTCCTTGATGCTAAACTGGTGCAGATAAAAAAGAATGAGCTTTCGAGCTCCAGAAAAGATAATCTTTACAAGAAAAAACTACTTCTAAGCAGCTAACTGCAAAATCAGAAACACACGAGATACAAGCCATCAAAACGGACGACCTATTCTCACCAGGAGGAAACAAATAACAGATATAGATGCACACTGGGAATAATCCACTTAGAAACCCCCAAATTGTCGCCTCAACTCAGACCTTCTAACCAGAGATCACAAGGGAAAAGACCTCCCACACCAGAAGGAGGATCCTAATCACCGAAGACGGGAGAGACAACCTGTTGGTTATATTTATTTAAGTAATAAATAAAAGATAATATTTATTTGTTAAATATTAGTTACAACCAACGTCAATAATATTGATAAGAATATTTGTTATTCTTATCTCTTTCTGTTATTATTATATATAGAGATACGGAATTAGTTTCCAGGAGTGCGTGCATACACAATATCCGGAATCTCTATCTCCCATAGAATACACAGTTAGAGAGAGCCGTGTTAGGGTTCTTAGGTCGTGGATAGTGTGGGGAGTGCTGCTGTGGTCTCCTCCACCTGGTAGACGCGAAGGCTTTATCAAGTTGACAACAAGGAAGGGCGATTCGGTTGACAACGAACAAAGAGAACGATCCATATTTATTCCGCTGCGCTCAAGAGGTAGGTACCCTAATCTATATATTTCTAACAGTGGTATCGGAGCTAGATTTGTTCTTTATGATTCGTTTGTTGCCGAGTATAATAAATCGTGTTGAATCCTATCCTCACGACAATCGAAAATAAATCAAGAGAAGTGTTTTCAATATGGACGATCAGTTTGATGTTTTCTTCTGTATATTTTTTTGCCGAATATGATAGATATGGCAGACTTTTTTTTTTTTTTTTGATATGGCAGACTTTTTAATCTAACCTAATTCATCATGTATGATGAAGGATGATATATGTATTGGTGGATGATTAGAATTGCATATGTCGTATTCTTCTGCCAAGGTTAATTTTTGATGCGATTAGATTAATCGCCGTTTTTATATACTTTTGTGTGAGTTTATCCTATTGCAGTCGGCTCATTGACGAATAGATTTCATCAATATACGGAACTTAAATATTGTGCTGTTTTTTATTTGTGTATACATCGACGTTAGATACATGATTCCGTATTGTTAAAAAGGAAGATCGAGTATGGGAAATTGCTTTATTAATGGCCAGTTTGGTGTTAGTTGCGTCAAAAGGAAAGGATAATTGCGCACTGTGTTTAATAAAGGAAAAATAGTGAGCATATTTTGTACTGCTTATCCGAATTAGTTTAGGAGGATTCTATGTGATATGCAACTGTGTGAGAGGATCTTGCCTTATTAATCTGGTAATATTTTAATCTTCTCATGGGATTTGTTCCATTATTTTAGTTGGAATATAATTGCTTTTGAGCAATTTGTTTTAGTATTTTTTTCATTCTGGGTAAATTTGTTTTACATAAAAGAATTGAAATAAAATTGGGAATTTGTTTCCTTGTTTCTAAAGATGGATTTGTTCTTATAAAATTATTATATATTATATTATAGATCGATATGGTTATTAATTACGTGACAAATTTATTCTCTTTGTGAGTGATTTGAATATTATATATTCGGTTGAATTCAACGCGTAAATATATCGAATTAATTTGGGATATGTATAAGTTACATAATAATATATAATACCATAAATATATGTTTTCGTAACATATAAAGGTTGTTAAAATGTTTTTGTAACATTACATTCTTACAATGGTAAGATTAACATTTATTGTTCGTTTTTGTGACGAATATTATTGTTCCATGTTTTTAGTAATTGTTATTCTTTTATGAAACGAATAATAATTTTATTAATTAGAATTGAACATAAGTTGTTCAAAATAATTTAAATTAATCTAGTTAGTCTAGATTGTCTTTAGTAGACATCAAATAATCTAATCACTTGAACATTAGTTGTTCATATAATTTCAATTAATCTAGTTTGTCTAGATTGTCTTTAGTAGACACTAATTAATTAAATAATTCTTTTCGTAGGAATTTATTAATGGAACAATAATACTGGAAATTTGTTTTTCATTGATAATGGGAACCGTCATAATTTCAAATTTGTTTTGAAATTATAAATACATTTGTTGCGTGTTTATGGTATGTTAATTTGTAAGTCTAAGTATTGAAATTGATTGTATGCGCGGAGCATATTTTTGTTTCTTATACTTTGATAAATATCTTAACAATACTATAAACATTTAGTGTTATGTACACGTGTAAGACACAACAACTAATGACATTATTTTTTGTAAGATGGATGTTGTATCGAAGAGTATTGTAGCAGATCTTAACAAGGGTGAAAAATTAACTGAACGAAATTATGATACGTGGAGTCGTAAAGTTCAGTACGTCTTGGAAGACCAAGATCTTTTGGATGCAACTCTACAAGTCATGGAGGCTCCATCTGCTGAGGGACACTCCGCCCAGGCACGTAGGGAGCTAGAAACCTATAATGCTTGGAAGAAGAAGAGTCGCACTGCCCGAATCATACTTTTAAGTAGTATGAGAAGTGACTTGATGTTGCGCTTCGAAACCCATCAAACTGCTAATGGGGTATGGGAAGCAGTCAAGCGGAACTTTGGAGGAAGCACTGTTACTCGTAGAAGACAATTGCAAATGCGACTTGATAGCTACAAAAAGAGGTCTGATAAGACTATGGCTGAACATATTACTGCCATGTCTAATATGGTTAATGAGCTTAAGGCTGCAGGACATGAGTTGTCTGATGAGCAGCAAGTTCAAGCTCTGATCAGATCTCTCCCTCGGAGTGTTAAGTGGGATTCTCTGAAGCAGACTTTAACCCATGATGATAACATCCGCACCTTTGATGATGTTGCTCGTCATCTTGAGTTGGAAGAGGATAGGTTACTCTGTGAAAAACCAGCTAATGAGGTGCATGCTATTGATTCTGACAACAGAGGTCATAAGAATCATAGGCATAAAAGAGGGAATAATGGTAACAGTGACTTTAAGAAAGGGCAGTGGAAGAAAAGGAAGGGAGGCAAGGCCAATGGTGGTAAAGATCCAAAGAATCAGTCAAAAGATGGTGGTGCTAGAGGCAAGTCTAAAGGTGTTTGCTACAATTGTAGAAAATCAGGGCACTTTATTAAAGATTGCCCAGAGCTTGAGACACAGCAACAACAGAGCACGTGACTTGGGATCGAACATCTTTTGTAGAGTTTCGCCGGATTCCTAGAAGAGGAAGCCAAAATATTTACATGGGGAAGGATACCAGCATTGATGTGCACAAGATTGGAACATGCAGATTAGTTTTGCATAGTGGTCAATCTTTGTATTTACATAATGACTTGTATGCCCCTGAAATTAGGCGAAATTTAGTCTCTTTTCATCTCTTCTTAGGTTTGGCTTCAAATTTGTTTTGAAGGATCGACTTTAGTTGCTTAATATTGGTACATTTTTCAGTAATAACTCTTTATTGAATGGTTTCGTAGTATTTAATGCCAAATTTGGTTTAAGTAATCATATTCATTCAATTTATGTTATTAATTCTGATGATTCAGACCTTTGGCATGCTAGACTTGGTCATATTGGTATTGATCGGTTGAATAGACTAGCAAGAGAAGAGCTTCTTAGTGGAACTCAAGAAGCTATAACTCGCTAAGTGTGAGCATTGTTTAGCTGGAAAATCTACTAGGAAACCATTTTCTATAGAGGAAAGGACTACTCAACCATTGCAGCTAATTCATTCAAATATTTGTGGCCTAATGAGTATGATTGTCAGGCTTGGTGCTTGATGTTTTATCACATTCATTGGTAACTTCACACGAATTTGTTACGTGAATGAAGTAGAGAATAAATTAACTCTCAAAGTTAATTGGGAGAACAACTGAGACTGATTCTCGTGATGCCACATTCTTGGTAAATGATTATTCATTCATTTATGGAGCAACTAGGGATCAAGAGTTCTATGAACTAGATGATCCTAATCAACAACCAGATTTAAGTAATCAGAATGATATGGTTGTTGAAGATGTTCTTTTGAATCCTCAAGTTTAGGAGGAGGAATGCAACTGACGTGAACCTATGACTTTTAGAGACGTTGTCTCAGGTTTTATGGATCTGAATGGATAAAAGCAATGGAAGAAGAGTTAGTGTCCAAGAACAATAACCAAGTTTGGAACTTGGGTGATCTTTTATTTGGTAAGAGGTTATACTCAAAAGGAATGAGTCGATAATGATGAGACATTCTCACTTGTGTGAGATTTGGGTCCATCCGACTTATTCTGGCTATTGTTGCCCGTCTGGACTTAGAATTACATCAGATGGATGTAAAGACTGCTTTCCTCAATGGAAACTTGAGGAGGAGATATATATGGACCAGCCTCATGGGTTTGAGGTTAAGGGTCAAGAGAAGAAGGTATGTCGTCTTCGTAGATCCATCTATGGTCTTAAGCAGGCATCCAGACAATGGAATATTAGATTCCATGAGGCAATGGTCGAGGACAAGTTTTCCATTATAAATGAAGACCATTGTGTGTATGTAAGTCATACACAAAAAGGATTTGTCATTCTAACTTTGTATGTAGATGACATCCTAATAGCCAGCGATAACTTGGATCTACTTTCCACTACGAAAGCTAGTTTACATCCAAGTTTGATATGAAAGATATGGGTGAAGCCAGTTATGTACTGGGAGTCAAAATATTAAGAAATAGGAAGAAAAAGATCTTGGGTTTGTCTCAAGAGAACTACCTTAATAATATTTTGAAGAGATACCATCTTAGTGATTGTAAACCCATTGACACTCCTATTATGAAAGGTGCTACGCTTAGTGCGGATATGGGACCTAGCTCAGAAAAAAAAACCTATATGAAGAATGTACCATATTCCAGTGCTGTTGGTAGTTTGATGTATGCCATGATGTGCACCAGGCCGGATATCTGCTATGCAGTTGGACTCGTTAGTCGTTTCCAAACTAATCCAGGTCCTGAACACTGGAAAGCTGTCAAGAGAATTTTTCGTTACCTTAAGGGCACAGCAAACTATGTGTTATGCTATGACGATGGTAATTTGAACCTTGTTGGATACACTGATGCTGACTGGGGAGGAGATCTGGATGAGCGCAAGTCCACTTCTGGATATGCATTTTTGCTGAATGGCGGAGCTATCTCATGGTGTAGTAAAAAGCAATCCTGTGTGGCGCTTTCAACCATGGAGGCTGAGTATGTAGCTTCGTCACAAGCTGCTCAAGAGGCTGTTTGGTTGCGTAGATTTATGAAACATTTGGGAGTCATCAAAAGTGCAAAGAAGCCAGTACTCCTTCTAAGTGATAGTATGGCTGCACTAGCTTATGTGAAAGATCCCAAGTATCATGGAAAGACCAAACACATCCAAATTAGATATCACTATGTGAAAGATGTCTATGAGAAAGGGAAGATTTCCTTACAGCATGTATCCACTAATGATATGGTAGCTGATCCGCTAACAAAGCCTATTGCTGTTAAACCCTTCCAATCATGTTAGATCTTTAGGACTTAGAAAGGGTTTTTAGAATGTTAATTTGTTTGGACATTTCTAATAATAATGATTATTCTCTTCGACATTTTGTTTGTCAAAATATCATGTTGTGTATTGATGTCAATGAACTATAAGGCATACTTTCTCACACAAGTAGCCAGCTTCATTGGATATATGTTATCATGAAGTAATGCTAACTTTGTCTAAGTGACTCAAAGTTAGTGGGAGACTTTTGTAGTCTATATTAAAAGGGTTATTGGTTAATCCACATGGGATATTTAATAAAGGTTCCTATACCCATGTAAGTTCATTTTTAGCCGAGTGGGAGGTGTCTATGTGAACCTATTAGACTCGTGTGGGTGGGAGTTGACATCCTCTATGTAAGAGAACTCCCCACAACGTACTTTCATACGGTACGTGCTAGCGACCTTATTGAAGCGTATGGATTGATCCTTGCTCCTTCGCTGTGTGAGTCAATGTTTTTATTTGCACCTTTTGACCTTTTGACTTGGGTTGTAATAGTGGTAATGATGCTGCTACTTTGGAAGGATTACCAAGATTCCATGGTTTTTACGGTTTTAGTGTAACCTTCTGGGAAAGCGGTTATTGCCATTAAGATACGATGCCAAGTAAAAGGAAAAGTTTACAAGAGTAGTTCAGACTGAAGTGACAATTGCTGGCGCCAGTAACTTTAGTAGTTATAGTGATTGGTCACAGTATCCTGCTCATCCATATGTTGAAGGATCTGGGTTGAGTTTGGATTAGTCGAACAGAAATTGGACTTGAGGTGCTGGCAACTTTTTTTTGGATGCTTCATTCTGGCCTGAGAGGTTTGGTTTGGAGTTATCCACATTGCAGGTGTGTTGCCAGGTCGCACGGCCTATTTGCCTGTATGAAACACGAAAGCTCTCGAGTATTTGACCTTGGTTGAGTGGGAGATGTTGGTTATATTTATTTAAGTAATAAATAAAAGATAATATTTATTTGTTAAATATTAGTTACAACCAACGTCAAATAATATTGATAAGAATATTTGTTATTCTTATCTCTTTCTGTTATTATTATATATAGATGGAATTAGTTTCCAGGGTGTGTACACAATACAGAATCTCTATCCCCAAGAATACACAGAGAGAGCCGTGTTAGGGTTCTTAGGTCGTGGATAGTGTGGGGAGTGCTGCTGTGGCCTCCTCCACCTGGTAGACGCGAAGGCTTTATCAGTTGACAAAGGAAGGGCGATTCGGTTGACAACGAACAAAGAGAACGATCCATATTTATTCCGCTGCGCTCAAGAGGTAGGTACCCTAATCTATATATTTCTAACACAACCTAAACTGATCAAGCACTTTGAAGAAACAACCAATCGAGCAATCGAGCTACAA
>CM041779.1:11203478-11237860 GCA_023374045.1 Limonium bicolor | reverse complement strand
CATTACTATCTCCTTCCTCAATCCACCTTACTAAGGCACATACCAATACACTTGGCTCTAAGGCCCACACTTCACATACTAGTTTCACAAACTCAAACTTCCTCAATTACATTACTAGTACATTATTTGGTTTCTTTAGATTGGTTTACCCATTCCCATTACTCTAATGCACCAAATTTTAACATTAGTAAAGAGCTCTTACCTTGAGCTTTTAATTTCCTTCTTTCTTTCTCATCTCTCCTCTTCTCTTCCTTGTACAATTCGATTTTGTGGGGAATGGAGTTGCCAAACTCCATTCCCATCACCCAAAGCATACAAAACAAGTATAATTAATATACTAACCCATAGTTTATACTAACTCAATTGAGATATTTTAAACAAATTTCTAGGGTTTACCTTTTGAAGCTTTTGAGGGGTTTTAGCCCTTGGTTCAAAGGTGAATCCACCACCATTGCAAGGTTGATATTATGCTCAAAAGGGAGAGAGAAAACAAGGCATTACAAGAGGAAAAAATCGGTTATGAAGCAAGGTGGAGAAACATGAGTTTTTTCATGTAGATTTTTACCTTGTTGGAAAGAGGAGACTCCAAGCTTTACATTGGTGCCATTTTCTCTTTGAATGGGGAAAAACCATGGAGATGAAACTCATCCTTTTCGAATTTTAAAAAGAGAGAATGATAGAGGAGGATGAGGGGATTACAAATATGTAATTATTTTTGTGATTGGAGCTCAATGGAGGTAGAGCATGGGAGAGAAGATGAAGTGCCATTGTTGTTGTTGGGGAAGCTTGGAAATCGCCCAAAACCAGAGGAGAGGGGAGAAATCGGTGGTGAGGAAGGAGGGAGATGAGAGAGTAGGGAAATAAGTGAGTGGGGAGAGAGAAGAGATAAAGTAGTGTTTACTTTATTGCTTTTTGCTTTTGGCTCCCTTATTTAATTAGCTAGTTACATGTGTGTGTGAGGGGTTATTTGGCTAGTAAAAACCGGCCCCCATATAGTATACTAGCTGGAGCGTTTTTTCGTCTTTTCAGAAACGCTCGTTATTTTACCCATTTAGGTACTGTTCACTAACCGGGTCCGTTTTCCAGAGTTTCTCGTTTAGTTATTTTTATTAGTTATTAAGCTTCCATAAATGCTTTAATTATTATTTAATGATTTATAATTTTTACGGGTCCGTTTGACCACTTAAAGTCACGTTTCCGGGTTTTCTCGAAAAACGTGCTCTAAAGCTCTATTAGCGTTTTAATTCATTATTTGGATCCGTTTTTCGGGGTTGTTCCCAATATTGTTTATTGTTTAGGCCTTATTAAGCCTTTAGAATCCATATAATAACGCTAACCGAGGTCTCATGCCTCCTATGGTTATTTAACGCTTATTTAGCGTTTTTCGCCTTTTAAGCGTTTCTTTATTTCTTTTTGGATTTATTTTTCCTTACTGTTATTAATTAGGTACCATTAGGCCCTTAAATACGTATTAAGTTAATTTTAATCCCTGTATTTAAGTTCGGGTATTTCAATCTACCCCCCTTAAGAAACTTTGTCCTCAAAGTTGTTCGAGGTTATGGGATTACTATACTTACTCCTTTATATACTTGCCTAGTGCCAAAGTCGTACATCCTTCCTCCTTACCATTCCCAAAATCCCTCAAGGTTCCTACATACCATACTATAGCAATAACAACAGTTACTCCAATCCGCACTACTACTAACTATCCGTTCCTCATTACAGAGTTCATACATACATACAGTGCAAAGCTATCCCCAAAGCAATGCAATACACATACAATCCCGCAGGCACTCAGGTCATCTCGACACAGGACTCCTCTATGTCCTGCTGCCCTTGGAATAATACCATATGCTACACTACTATCTTCTCCGGTATAAGCTTCTAGCCAAATCCTTATTCTCAGTCTAAGGAAAAATCCTTCCCAACAGCTAATTAGAAATCTTTCTAAAGCATCCAACTCCAAGTTCCAACTTATATTCATTACTTCTATCCTATGTGTGATTCTTGTGACCACTTGAGGGGAGCTTCAAGAATCATTCGACCCTGATGTGATCAGCATCAGTGTTGAACTATCTTTCCACCCCCAATTTGTGTTCGGTTTCCCTTGATCTGATCAGGATCAAGTTCGACTTCCCACATCAGGTTCAACCAAGCAATTAATTCGATTATTTCCATGTTTTATCTTTTTACTCTTCCTAGTCATTCATACGTCTCCAAAGGATGGAATCAGTCCATCAATCATCCTCACTCTATTCCCCAAATGCTTTACTTCATGGTTCAATCCTAGTGCTCATTTCCTCAACCTTCACTACTTTCCATCCATTACTCACCATCATCTCCTATATTCTAACTAAGGAATACTACCTTTATAAGATTTAGTTGTCTTCAATTGTTTCAAATATTTACTTACGATTCCACTACTCATAACCTTCATTCATATACTATCCTCATTCTTTCGTACTACTTCTTCGAAGGCTACAATACTTGTGGAGCTCCGTCCACTACTCATTACTTTTCTTTTACTAATACTCTTACACTGGTGTTACAAGATAGGTACATTCCTCCTATGGTATTTGCATGTTTAATGCCTAGTTACCATAATTACAATATGAATGAGTACTTATGTTTATTTAACATAGTACCAATCATCAATTTGATTCTCATTTGTGATATGCACATTACGGTTTAAGTGTTTTATTCATAAAACTTACATTAGGGTTCGGTTTTCGCTCTACCCCCCCTTAAAGGGATTACGCCCACGTAATCTACTATATGTTATTATTATTAAACATTGGTTTAATCAGTTTGGGCAAATTGAAGCGTTTAGCTTCACTACGGTATACTATAGAATATGCTCTGGTCAAAGGGTCTTAACCATACCCATGGTTTAGTCTTTGCACCAAGAATTCCTATATGAGTTTATCTAACTCATAATTAATTTGGTTCCAGCCTATTAGGCTTCACGGCATTAATAGCCATTCTACTATACTTACTAGGTATAGTACCTTCTAGCTAGGGCCCACTAGCTTCTGCTGCGGACCCTGATAACTCGGGTTACTTACCCTTCGTGTTATCCTTAATGTGCTATACATAAGCTTTATCCGTCTATTATGAGGATAAGGTTTACTGGACAAATTCGGTATTCTTTTACCGCACATGCTATTCGTGCTTCCAGGGTTATTCACTAAGTTCCTTCGACTTATTGTCGGGCGAGGTTAAGTCACTACTTAGTTGTAGTGCTTCCTCTGGTGTCACTAGCTTCTGAATTCTACCAGTTTCCCTGGTTCAGTACAAGTGTTCTTTACTTGTATGACCTTGCATTTCTATGCGTCGGTCCTAGTGGCTTTCTTAAGTCTCCCTTCACCTTTTATTTCATTGGAATTCACATCTGTGATTGTTAGTGTATTTCGCACTCTTCGTGCTTCTTTGGCCTTAGGCCGCACGGTTGTTGCTAAGCTTGCTTAATTGGCTTATGCCATGTTTGTTGGTGAGAAGAAGGGTTTACTACGGTTTACATTTTCCATATCCCTAGCCATCCATTAGATCATTAGCTGCACAAGTGCAATACCAAAACACTCAGTCATACAGAGTGCAGAGGCGTAAACGCTTGACAGTAAGTCACCTATGTAATAGGAAGGAATATTTCTGTGTGTCATCTCGTGCTTATACTCCGTGTCATTGCTTAACTACTTCCTCATAGCGGTCGCCTGTTGCGCACCGTATTCTTACTCATTGTACAACATTGCTTTTACTGTTTCTGTTACTGTGGTAGTTCCTTTTTACTTAGTGACATTGTCATTGGCACCATTTCCTTATGGTGTAGATACACTAGGAGTTCCCTGTGTTTGTGTGTATGACGGTTGTCGTAGCATACGGCAATCTTATTATCTTCCCAATGTGGAGATGTCTTATTCCACTTAGGTTTTATGTGTAGGTTAGCTTACCTCACATTCTATCATCATTTGTGATACCATTTACCAAGTGTCTTGGTTGGCAATGGATGAAGTAATTTATCGGGTTACTAGCTCTCTTGAGTGTTGGTCATTCATGGTTTTCAATGTGTATTCACATTGATTGTTTTGACAATTACTGTCTTTCCAGTGCTGAGCACTAATGATAGGCTCTAGCTGTGTAGTTTACTCTGTCATTTATAATGAGTTCTTGTTGAGGGGTTTGTCTCCACTCATAGGTCTAATGACAAGGTTGCTATGTTGGTGTTTACACAATGGTCCACTATATGTTTGGGTGTATATGGAGTAGCTTACTCCCTTAAGTCGTAATGGTTTGGAAATCTCATTTCCTTATCCCATCATCCCTTGGCAATATCTATTGCGTGGTTTTATTGTTATAGTAATGGAGCCTTTTCTAAGGGTTCACATCATCACCGCATTGGTGGTCTTTGGTTAACGAGGGGTACCTTCCCTTGGGTTTCTCGTAGTGTCCAAGTGTGGACTAGGCCAATGTTGGCATTATCATGATTCTTATGCCTCTGTGTACAATTGCTACAGAAGGCATGAGGGGTATTTAACTCCGTCAACTGTATACTAGGCTGATGCTCTAGTGACAGTGACATTGAGTTGGCCATTACTCCAAGCCACTCAGGATGTTGGGTTTGAATTTATGGTCCAGTTGTTGATTTCTTGTCGTATGAGGCAATCCCTCTTGCAAGTCTTGTTAGTATTGGTGTGGGTTTTGCAACCGTTTAAGGTTACACACGTATTGGTTATGGCTTTAGAGCCGTATTGCTGCAAGCTATGCTCTTTGCAAGCTGCTTATGCATTTTCCACTCCTGTATACCGTCATAGGTTGGAGGTATTATTGGGCTCCATGGTAAGTCGTGGCATCACGCTTCCGTTCATAGGAGACCTTCTTAGGCAATCTGGTGTTAATAGTGCCTCTCAGTATCTTAGGGCATTTCCTGTTAAGTGAAATCCCTTCGGGTCCTAACCGAGTGTTCGTTCTAACTAGCGTGCTTTTATCATGTCGCTGTTGTTCGACTGTTGTCCATCTAGTCACCCTCAAGGATTGCTCCTGGGTGTTGTTAAATTATGTCGTTACTTCCGGCTGGTGTTATGATATGTTGTCCACTGTACCATCTTGTGGTATCGTTCTTGAGTTGTCCCTTTTTGGGTCATGACGTCTCCCGTCCTTGGGTAGACTGTTTATGCTTGTTCCTAGTACTTGAGACTAGGTTTGAATATCTCTCTCGATTATGGATTGTGCTTCGTAGTAATTTTGTGATTGCTCTTGGGAATTCCGCCCCGTTTGTTGAGTATTGTTAGGTTCACGTTAGGCATTCGCCTTAATGGTTTAGGCTGGGCATTCCATCCAGCTGTCAGGTAATTGCTTGGAATTATTTGAGACATATCCAATGTCTATACTTACTAGCGTGTGCTCTTTGCACTTCCTAGTTCTTATTCCTCATCTTCAGATGGATTCTCTGAGTTCCTTTATGCTTGATCCTCTGAGGTGTCCAGCTGTCTTGGGTTGAACTTACTGATGGTCCGTAGAACGGAGTTGACTACTTCCCGTGTGTCGTACACTACATGTATACATACGTGGGGTACCATGTTGATACGTTACCACTTACCCAACTATATGTCGGGCCCACAAGCTCCTTCGGAGTGCGGTTGTCCCACATCCCGTAACGGGATACTCGTAGTGTTCGTCACACGCCTAGGTGAAGTATTCTGTTGCCAACTCCTCTTGTATCATCCATGATACTCACCATAATGCTGTTGGTCTGGTTTTAAAATCCAAGGTTTTTAAAAGAGGGTTGTGGTTTTGAAAGAAAATTTTGGGTTTTAAAACAATGGTTCGGTGTTAAAAGAAATCTCCATGGCATAGCCAGTTTGAGGTCTTGACCAAGTCTAGCTCTCGCTGACTGGTATGTTCTAAATACAGTGGTCGGGCCGTTAGGCCTTTCCAAGGTTCCATACGTCTGGTTGTTAGGAGTGTGATCCTGTGGTTGTTTCGTTACAGTCACCGTACATTACTATGTACTTGTGACGTGTTAGTGTTCCTTTACATATCTCTGTCTTTACTGCACTTGCCGTGGCAAGTGCGTGGTACTGGTGGTTTTTGAGTAATCCTATACCGATCACGGTATGGTTTCCACTTGTGTTTATTAGTCTTGTTGGCGTTCCCTCGATCTTATTGATATAATTGGTATACTCGCTCCTTTAGGTAGCTTCTTGGTGGTCTAGACATGGCTGTCGTAGATCTGGGTACTTCTCCACTCCTTGGAGTTCCCGTTCTATTTGGTTTAGTGTCGCTCCTTGTGGCTCGTTCCCACATTTGTGGTGGTTACTGAGCCTTCCTTGTTTAGGCACTACGCTTGTAGTCCTATTGTTATATCTCATGGTTGTTCTTGTAGTTGTCTGAGCTATATTGGCCAGTGTTGCAACCTTGATGGCATCGTAGTTTTGGAGTTAACCGCTTCCGACTATGTCCTTAGTCGGCTAGCATACCGTTGGTGGTATTATCAAGTATTACTATCCCGTAGACTTGTGTCTCGGGTTCCGTTACTGCTCCCTTTTTCATTCCGTTGCACGGTTAGTGCTTCTGTCCTGCTGTTGGTTGACTAGCTAGGTTTCGCGACTGCTAAGCAGGTCGCCCCATGCTGTTGCAAGTTATAGCCTCCTCGTGGTTGGAGTGCTCATTCTACCGCTATTACGTGCGGTGTTGTGGTTCAGCCGGGATCCATCTCCGGGACTTCCAGTTCTTGGAATCTACTACATGTCGGTTCTTGTTTACTGTGTGATTGATTCTTCACACTGCCAGATCGGGTTTCCCCAGTATGAGAAGACTTTTCTTCTCTCTGGCGTCCTTTCCCAAGTTATACAGTGGGGTTTGCGGCGGGCGGGACTGGTATTGTAGGTATCCGGTACTCACCGGTAGTTCCTAACTAGCATATCTCTAATGCTAACACTCAGCCCTAGCCCTAAGCTTCTAATTCCTAACTCGGTATTCCTAACTCGGTATTTCCAGTCATCAGAGCGATACTTCGCTCTGATACCACTTTTTGTAACACCCCTACCATTAATACAGTCATTAACGTCCAATCTCCTTACTCCTCAGATACACGCAGCGGATACCTACTTACATACATTGGGTGATACAATGCCGTTAGCCACCCACGTGACTAACAAGGCTACTACTTCTACATACAGCATCGGTCTGATGGACCGGAATCCCGAGTATTACATATCTACCATTATATTTCATACACCAACACACGCTACATTCTTCCATTCGATACAGTATTTCAAATACCATACAATATAATCCACATACCGAGTTTACTAAGATCCTTATACAGATATACTACCTCTTCAAAGTTCATACGTACTCACTACGAGTCTACTTACTACCCGTTCCTCACAAACTACTTACTCCTAATTACAAGGGTGTGCCTCCGGTCTCTTCCTTGACATTCGCTTCGGGTACCTGCACACTAAAAAATGTCCCCCGAAGGGGTCAGCTTTCGCCGAGCATGATAACCGCATACCCCGCGTACTAGTGAGGGTACGCCGACCACTTGGTCGAATACATGCGGTTGATTTCATTCACACATACATGCATACATGCTCTTTACACAATATACAATACTTACGCAAGGCATACATACATACACTTCATTACATACAAGATACAATAAACCATCCAATACATACTTACCTTTTCCGAATACACATACTCATTACATACACATATACAATTCTTGTTAGCTTCATTGGTCCACCCGGGTTAATCGGGTGGAGATTACTCTTTTACTCGTTACTTCATACATACCATACATACTCATACTCATACTTATACTTACGGATCCATACTTACTTACTCTTACTCTTACTCAAGTTAAGTCGTCGGGACCTCCGGCCCTGGGACTACACCGTCCCACCTCCGGGATTTACTTGACTCACTAATCCGGATGCTACCCATTTAAGGGATTTGGGCCGCGGACCAGTTTAAGAGTCAGGAATTGCAGCCAACCTCTTGTGACTCCGCATCCTCACGCGTGGCCGAAGCTATATCGGACTTGTACTCATTCCAATTTACTCACTTAAGTTAGGAGTTAGATAGTTAGGAATTAGCAAAGTCAACATCCAAGCCACAATAATACAATACCCATATACACTTACATACAAATACATTACAAATACAAGTACACTACAAGTAATACACTTCATCATCATTCATATGTTTCATGAATTATACAAACTATTGTTCAAGACAATATCAAGACAATGTAAACAAGCACAAGTAGGTGCAATATAGTCCGATTCATGCATTTATCTTATTAGGTGATCAAATAAGCACACAAATCGGGGTAACCAGATTAGGATACAGGGCATGAAGAAATCATACCTTTCACCGTTGTACTTGTATCCCAACGTTCCTCCGGTGTTCACAATCACAGCCTAGGATATGCATACAATTGAATGATTAATCTACCATTATTAATCTTAACTCAACTACTTTTTGTGTTTGCTAATCCGTACTTACTAAGGCTTTACATTCCTTACACTTATATTTCATTTTACTTACTTTCCATTACTTGCCCATAATTTACATACCCATATATACATATGTATAGGTGGGTATACATATAATATATACTAGTTATAAGCTTACTGTTTTTTTTTTGTAAGTATAGGGCCGTCCGACCCACCGTCCGACCCAAGCCCTGGGTCGGACCATTCCAGTAAGATTCGTTCCCAGAAAATTACCCTGTCCGACCCAGCACTATTTCCGACCCATACCCTCTGGGTCGGACCATTCCAGAAGGTTTTGGTCCTGTCGTCCAAGCTCCGTCCGACCCACGTCCGACCCAACGTCTGGGTCGGACGAAGTCAGAAACTTCGACGACGGAAAAATTTTAGCCTGTCCGACCCACGTCCGATCCACGGCTCTGGGTCGGACCATTCCAGAAAGTTTACATCTCGTTGTTTAAGCCCTGTCCGACCCACGTCCGATCCAGACTCTGGGTCGGACGGTTCCAGAACCTTGTTACAGATTTTGTTTTTTTCCCAATTTCACCCATTGTTTCCCCAATCTTCCTACATACATCCTAACATGTTTTTACCATTTAAACATTCTAAATCACCTTAATTCATCCACCAAATCCATTACTAAACCATCAAACAACTTACACAATTTCCCTCACTTCCTTTCAACACTTACAACAGTTTTTCATTCTCTAATGCTACAGATTTTCTACAACTCCTACCATTCAATATTTCCTCTACCAATGTCACTCCTAGCATCCCAAATACATCTCCTATTACCATGCCAATTCATTTCTAAGCAATTATACCACCTATGCCCAAGTCCAACATTCTTTTTACCAATTCTTGCACACTAATCTTTCCTAGTTCTTCTATACAATTTGATACCCCTTTGCTACAGATTTTGGTTCCTACTTCCTCCATACATAGTTTCCTCTCCTAATGTCATCTCCAAGGCCTACAATGCATTGTCTCACCTCTTCAAGTCCAACACTCCTTCCCTAGGTCAAGTACATAAGTTCTCCTTTCCTCCAATACCATTCAACACCTTGTACAGATTTTACATTCTTTCCTTCTCTACCACAACTACTACTCATAGTCATTATCTCTACTTACTCCAATACATACCCTTGGTTTTGCCATTCACCAAGTCATCCATGTACATATTCCTACCACAGTTTTGCCATAGTCCCTACATTTCTTACTTCTCCACATATGTGTTTTCTCATACAACTCCTCATCCTAATCTAGCCAAACCACGAGGGTTCTACCGGCACATACAAAATCTTAGTACACCATTACTTCCTCAATCCACATTACTAATGCACATACACAATACACTTGGCTCTAAGGCCCACACTTCACATACTAGTTCACAAATACTCAAACTTCCTCAATTACATTACTAGTACATTATTTGGTTTCTTTAGATTGGTTTACCCATTCCCATTACTCTAATGCACCAAATTTAACATTAGTAAAGAGCTCTTACCTTGAGCTTTTAATTCCTTCTTTCTTTCTCATCTCTCCTCTTCTCTTCCTTGTACAATTCGATTTTGTGGGGAATGGAGTTGCCAAACTCCATTCCCATCACCCAAAGCATACAAACAAGTATAATTAATATACTAACCCATAGATTTATACTAACTCATTGAGATATTTTAAACAAATTTCTAGGGTTTACCTTTTGAAGCTTTTAAGAGGGGTTTTAGCCCTTGGTTCAAGAAGGTGAATCCACCACCATTGCAAGGTTGATATTATGCTCAAAAGGAGAGAGAAACAAGGCATTACAAAGAGGCAAAATCGGTTATGAAGCAAGGTGGAGAAACATGAGTTTTTCATGTAGATTTTTACCTTGTTGGAAAGAGGAGACTCCAAGCTTTACATTGGTGCCATTTTCTCTTTGAATGGGGAAAACCCATGGAGATGAAACTCATCCTTTTCGAATTTTGAAAAGAGAGAATGATAGAGGAGGATGAGAGGATTACAAATATGTAATTATTTTTGTGATTGGAGCTCAAATGGAGGTAGAGCATGGGAGAGAAGATGAAGTGCCATTGTTTTGTTGGGGAGCTTGGAAATCGCCCAAAACCAAGGAGAGAGGGGAGAAATGGTGGTGAGGAAGGAGGGAGATGAGAGAGTAGGGAAATAAGTGAGTGGGGAGAGAGAAGAGATAAAGTAGTGTTTACTTTATTGCTTTTTGCTTTTGGCTCCCTTATTTAATTAGCTAGTTACATGTGTGTGTGTGAGGGGTTATTTGGCTAGTAAAAACCGGCCCCCATATAGTATACTAGCTGGAGCGTTTTTTCGTCTTTTACAGAAAACGCTCGTTATTTTACCCGGTTTAGGTACTGTTCACTAACCGGGTCCGTTTTCCAGAGTTTCTCGTTTAGTTATTTTTATTAGTTATTAAGCTTCCATAAATGCTTAATAATTATTATTTAATGATTTATAATTTTTACGGGTCCGTTTGACCACTTAAAGTCACGTTTCCGGGTTTTCTCGAAAAACGTGCTCTAAAGCTCTATTAGCGTTTTAATTCATTATTTGGATCCGTTTTCTTCGGGAGTTGTTCCCATATATTGTTTAGGCCTTATTAAGCCTTTAGAATCCATATAACGCTAACCGAGGTCTCATACCTCCTATGGTTATTTAACGCTTATTTAGCGTTTTTCGCCTTTTAAGCGTTTCTTTATTTCTTTTGGATTTATTTTTCCTTACTGTTATTAATTAGGTACCATTAGGCCCTTAAATACGTATTAAGTTAATTTTAATCCCTGTATTTAAGTTCGGGGTATTTCAGTGGTGATATATCTTCCTTCCCTACTTCGTAGGCTACTTTCAACACTTTCCTTTGTTCGCGCGTCTTCACAAATTACGCCATCTCCAAAACCTGTTCACTGTTACAACTCCCATCGGCCCAGATTGTGGCTCCACCATTTAACTCATTAAGATCATCTCCATTAGATTGCAAAGAGGTCGAAATCTTTTGGGAACAAGAGTTTATTGCTGTAATAAAAGCCCAAGCTTGATCTAGGCCCCGTCCATTTGACTTCGCATTCCATGAGAGGTCTGGCATCTGTTAGGATTACATTATCTCTCCTTCTCTATTTCCTAGATTATTGTTTATTTCCTAGGTCTTCTTTTCCTTCCTGTTATTTTCGAACGTTTAGCAACGTTCTGTTCTCTTTCCCTATTTAATAGGATGTATTATCTTCTCCTTAATCAATACAGAAAACAGAAGCGTCGTTGTTCTTCTTCTCATCTTCTCTCTCGCATGAATATTCAGAACCGTTTCTTCCTCCTCCGGTCTGCCTTATGAGCAAACTTCCGCTAAAAATAAATCACGTCTCCTCACCTCTTCCAACATGGTACCAGAGTAGGCCTTAATCTGTAACCATTTTTTTCAATGGCGGGAAATCAAAGCGAGGCAGAAACAGAGACTGAAGGTGATGAGTCTCTTTCAAGCGGTGATGACAAAAGGAAGCAGCGACGTTCCAGGATGGATCCAGACCCATTAAGCGTCACCAACGCAGATCTAACCGGAATCTCTTTGACTCCAAACAAATTCAATGGGTCAGGTTTTCAAATCTGGAAAAAGAAGATGGAAATCTCCTTCCTTGCTAAAAAAAAATCAAAATTGTGGATGGAACACTGTCCCGTTCAAGCGTTTCTAAGAATCGTCGTGATGCTTGGGATCGATGCATGGACTGGTTCGTTCATGGATCCTTGCCAGTGTTGAAACCTCCATAGCTGACAGCCTCATGTTCCATGAAACTTCTCACCAAATGTGGAAGAGCTTGACCAAAAGATATAGTCAAGCAAATGGGATGCGCAGGTTCGAGCTTAAACGAGAATTGTCCTCCATCGAACAGGGAACAACATCTGTGGCTGAATATTTTACACGATTAAAGAAATTGTGGGATGAAATCTCCTCTGTTGCAGACGTTGACACTTGCGTATGTGGATATGGAGACAAAGTTGCAAAAATATTGAAGAAAAAAGCTGTTCGAATTTCTTCTTGGTCTGAGGGAGGATTTCATTAATGTCAGAGGCTATATTCTTATGATGTCTCCCCTTCCAAGCCTGGATGTTGCCTATTCCATTCTGCTCCAGGAAGAAAATCAACGCTGTTCAGGTAAGGCAGGTAAGGACTACATCGATAATTCTTTTGCTAATCATGTTAACAGACCCGAGGACCATCGGGGTAAAAGAACAAATCTCGCCGTGACCGAGAAAACTTCAACAAAAAGAATTCTAGTATCTGCAGTCACTGTGGAAAAACAGGCCACACCAAAAAGGATTGCTTCGAGATACGAGGGTATCCTGATTGGTGGAAGGGTACAAAAGTCACCATGGCTAACACTGTCCAGAAAGAAGGAAGCAGCTCCACGGCACAAGGCTTTGATGTGGAACGCTTAAATCGCATTTGCGATTACTTTGAACAGAACGAACTCACTGCTGATAAAGGCGTGACAAGTACTAGTGATAAAGGAGAAAAGAATTGTTCTACTTTCGCAGGTATTGATTTATTTAAATCTCATGTGGCTTATTCTAATCATAGTGGTTTGCGATGGATAATTGACTCAGGTGCTAGTGATCACCTCATAGGAAACAAATTTTTGTGTGAAGAAGAAATTATATCCTCATCATCAAGTTATGATGCCCAACGGCAATACTGAGGTTATCAATATCATTGGAACCGTTAGGTTGACGAATGATTTTAAACTTGACAAAGTTCTATACGTACCAAGTTTCAATCTTGCCCTTATTTTGGTAAGCAAGCTGGTAAGTCAAACTGGTTACAATGTTATCTTTGATGACCGGTTTTGTTATGTGCAGGCCCCTACCTTGATGAATAGGAGCTGCATTGGGCACAAACACTAGTAGAAAAAATGTTTTTAATGACGGCGTTTAAACCACGGTTCCACGGTTAAATGGAAAACCGTGGTTTAAAGTTTATAAACCACGATTTTAATAGATATCGTCGTTTAAGGTGCATACCAGAGCGCATATACCACGGTTTTTACAGAACCGTCGTATATAGGTTAGTTATATACCACGGTTTTCAGGGCAACCGTGGTATATAGTACATGCCGGAGTGAATATACCACGGTTCTTGGAGAACCGTAGTATATAGGGTTTCTATATACCACAATTTTGTCAAAACCGTCGTTTTTAGTCGTGGTCAAAAAACTTTAAATGGCGGTTCCTTGTTAGAACCGTGGTATATAGTCTAAGCGGGAATTCAAATTTTCGCCGAAAATTAACGCGGCTCTTTCTCTTTCTCTTATTATATATATTTTCTCCTCACTCTTTTACAACCTACACTGTCGAACAAGGATGCTCTGCAACTCTTCTCCTTCTTCTTCTTCTTCTTCTGCCTTCTGCCTCTGTAATTTTTTCAACCCACCGGCGAACATGCATGCTCTTCGCCATACTGGAAAACAAGGAACACATGTTGTGCCTCTGTTATTTTTGCAAACCTAACCGGCGAACAAGGACATGCTCTGCGCCTCTATAATTTTTGTAAATCGCCGGCGAACAATGACATGCTCTGCGCCTCTTGTTTTTCACGGTAATTTTTGCAACCCACACTAGCGAACAATGACATGCTCTGCGCCTCTTGTTTTTCACGGTAATATTTTGTGCAACCCTAACCGGCGCTTCGCCCTCTCTCATTCTCTTTCACGGTAATTTTGCACAACCTACGACAAACAAGGAACATAATGTAACTTCACTCATTATTTAGCAACCCTAATACACAAACAAGTAACATACATGTTCTGGCCTGTTCATTCTCTTCTGTTTGCGCTCTCTGTTGAGAAATTACATCGAAGGCGGCGGCGCTAAAGCGCCGGCGAACTGGGAAAAAAATCGGAGACTATAAACCACGGTTCTACATATAACCGTGGTTTATTGTTGATTTCTATAGACTTTATACCACGGTTTTAGCAAAACCGTCATTTATAATGCACTATATACCACGGTTCAGACTCACAACCGTGGTATAAAGTCAGTGAATGTTCGCGGGAGAAGGGGTCTTAAACGACGGTTTCGACAAACCGTGGTTTTTTCGCTCACTTTAAACCACGGTTATGAACCGTCGTTTATCTCAATTTGTGAATATACGACGCGAGAATAAACCACGGTTCCTAACCGTGGTATATAGGCAAAATAACCGTGGTTAAAAACATTTTTTCCACTAGTGAAACAAGATGGCCTATATGTTCTTGATATACATCTTTTACGTAATGTTTTTAATCTTTGTAATAATGTTCACATTACCCCTGTGAACTCTTGTTTTGACAAACTTCTCTTTTGGCATAGAAAAATGGGACATACTCCCATAAATAAAATGCTAAAGATGGGATTGATTGGTAAGAATGATGTTCCTTTAGATTTTGCTTGTGACGTTTGTTTTCGTGCTAAAGGACACCGTTTACCCTTTTCTAATTCCACGTATAAATCTAAGAATTGTTTTGATCTTATTCACATTGATATTTGGGGACCATGCTCTCATGAGAATCATGATGGTAATGGATTCTTTCTAACAATTGTTGACGATGCTAGTAGGTGTACGTGGGTTTTACTTATGAAACACAAGTCTGAAGCTCCTCATCATATTCGAAGTTTTATTCACATGACAGAACGACAATTTAACAAGCATGTCAAAGTTGTTAGGTCCGAAAACGCCTACGAACTAGGTTTATCCAAAACCTTGCAACAATTCTTTCATGACAAAGGAATTCTACATCAAACGACGTGTGTCTATACTCCACAACAAAACGGAGTAGTGGAAAGGAAGCATCGATATCTATTGGAAACCGCACGAGCCTTATTTTTCCAATCTGGTTTGGACATGTCCTATTGGGGAGAAAGCATTCTAATGGCCACTTATCTCATCAACCGTTTACCTTCTTCCACCCTTCAAGGAATATCTCCATATCAATATCTACATGGAATTTCCCCTTGTTTAGAAAAGATCAAAACTTTTGGATGTCTCGCTTACCACACGGGACCTCATACCCGCAAATCTAAGTTTGATGCTCATGGTTTCAAATCTATTTATCTTGGGCCTGGATTATCTCAAAAGGGGCATCGACTCCTTATTATTAGTGAAAGACGTATCATCACCAGTTGTGATGTTACTTTTTTTGAAAACATTTTCCCCATGCAAGAAAGTAATGTTACTTTACAGACATGGGACCCACCTTTCCGATTGTGCACGACGAAGAAAATGATGCCGCTATCTAGAAATTCATCATCCTCGGCAAACTACCACCGACACCAGTCACAAAACTCATCCCGAAGAGAATGAGTCCATTCCCAATTAGCCAGTCCCACTTCTCTGACTCTGATGGACCCCCCGAATCATTACAACACCGAAGAGAATGTTGCACATTCCGATAATCATCACATATCCACAGAGGAATCACATCTCATCAGCACTGAAAACAACGACAACAACAGTTATGCGACTGATCTCCCTGTTGAGACGTCTGGCCAGCTCACTGACACAAGCTTACGACGTTCATCCCGAGAGCGTCGTATCCCCCTCAAACTGCAAGATTATGAGTGTTATAATACTCGTACAGATTATTTTTCATAAATTCTGGCTACTAGATTAGAGTCTCCTCAATTAAATGTTTTGCATGAAGTTCATACCCTCACCGATTTAACCCCATCTCGATCTATATGTTCGCAGGTTACTACACATTGTCCTCCCGAACCCGCAACATATAAGATTGCTTCCAAATATCGAGAGTGGTGTGAAGCCATGCAAACCGAATTAAAAGCTCTTGAGACCAATCAAACATGGACTTTGGTCAAGCTGCCCAAAGGCAAAAAGTGTATCTCCTGCCGATGGGTCTATCGTGTCAAGCACAAGTCTAATGGAGAAATCGAGCGTTACAAGGCTCGATTAGTAGTTCGAGGTTTTTCTCAACGTCATGGAGAAGATTTTCACGAAACCTTCTGTCTAGTTGTCAAAATGACCACCATTCGCACCTTAGTGAGTGTAGCCATCAAACGAGGTTGGATACTTCATCAACTCGACGTGAATAATGCATTCATTCATGGAGATCTCCATGAAGAAATCTATATGCAAATTCCTGATGGTCTTCACGTTGAATCTAAAGGCTTGGTTTGCAAGCTACAAAAATCCTTATATGGTTTAAAACAAGTGTCACGCCAATGGTACGCCAAACTATCCACTACCCTTGGACAACTGGGTTTTGACGTATCCAATAATGATCATTCCCTTTTCAAATGGCAATGCGATGGCTCCACCCTCTTTTTTGGTGTCTACGTTGATGATATTATCTTGTGTGGCAATGATCAAGATAAAATAACAAGTAAAGGATACTCTCCACCGCCTCTTCAAAATCAAAGACCTTGGCAATCTTCACTTCTTTCTTGGCATGGAATTTCATTATACCACCGATGGCGTTGGAATTACTCAGAGCAAATTCGCTCATGATCTCATGCAAGAGTATAATGTTCTGTCCAAACGATCCACAGCTAGTCCCCTACCTCCGGGCACCAAACTTCACCTTGAAGACGGTGAACCTCTCACCAATCCCACCGAATACCGTCAACTGATCGGAAAACTCAACTATCTTATCAACACTCGCCCAGATTTGAACTTCACAGTTCAACTCCTGAGTCAATTCAACCAAAGTCCTTGCACTGGTGGAAAAAAAGTCTTATAACACAGGGCTTTATACCACGGCTACGACGTAAGCGTGTTATATAATATTATATAACACGGCTATCGTGCTCATATAACACGGCTAAGAAATAGCCGTGTTATAAGATCCGTCCACAATCCCGCGAAAAATAAATAAAACGTCATCGTTTTGCTTTGTCTTATAACACGGCTACTGTAAGCCGTGTTATAAGATTAGAGAATTTGGCGCTACAAAATCCCGCCAAACAAAAACAAAAAATAATTATATCTTATAACACGGCTATGCATCAGCCGTGTTATAAAGTCCTATTTTATACCACGGCTAGGCATCAGCCGTGTTATAAAACCCGATTTTATACCACGGCTATATAGTTAGCCGTGTTATAAGATCAAAAAATTAAATATTTTTGGCGCTGAAAAATCACGCTTAAAGAAAAAAACAAAATTTTTTGAGTCTTATAACACGGCTAAGCATTCAGCCGTGTTATAAAGGCCATAATTTATGGCGCTGAAAAATCCCGCTTAAAAAATACAAATTTTTATATCTTATAACACGGCTATATTGGTAGCCGTGTTATAAGATCTGTTGAAACGTCGGATATTATAACACGGCTAGATAGAGCCGTGTTATATAATCAAACAAAACTACGTCGTTTCGTTTGTATACTATCCGGTCAAAAGAAAAAAAAAAACAAAATCGTTTTCTTTCGGGTCTTATACCACGGCTGCGGAGAGCCGTGTTATATAATCAAGCAAAACGACTCTTATAACACGCCTAAAGGTAACCGTGTTATATAATCAACCAAAACAAAATGTCGATATTAATTTCCCAGCTGCTTTCTTCTTCTTCCCCGCGCAGCTTCTCATCCGTTTCTCTGTAAAAGCTCACCCCCGTGTTGTCGCCCAGAAAATTGCCCCACCCCACACGCCGCCTTGTTTTGCTGCCTCGCACCTCTGTAACGTTGAGCGTCGATATCTCTTCAACCTGCCCAAACCACCGCTGAAAAACCCTTGTGTGGACTGTCCTTTCTCAACTTCCGGCGCCTTTTGCCATCGACGAGGCTCGCCGCCGCGACGACCCCACATCCGCGGCGCTCTCCCCTACCGGCGCTCTCCCCTACCGGCGCTGAACCTCGTCCGCTACACTAGGCTTCACGTGAGGTATCGTTGACATGGTTGTTCGACTTTTTTGTTTTCTATGCGGTTCACTGTTAGAATCTCTCAAACCTGCAATGTTGATTTGTGATTGCTATGGATTTGTGATTTGACTCTATAATTAGTTTGGTCAGTGCTGCTCGGTAATGGCTATTGATTTGGGATTTAGAAGTACCGGATTATTGAGCTTAGTTATCTGAATTTTAAGCCGCCCTGACACGATGGAAGTTCTGAGATAATGCAAAACTCATCTGAGAAGGTTTACCTTCTATGGTCTGTCTCAACAAAAAATGACACAATTCATGCCTTTAGCTGCTTCTGTTTCTCCTTTCCAACAGTTTTTTGGCAGCATTTTTTCCAAATTGCAAACCATCTGACGCCTCATATGATCAAAAGTTTGAACAAGTCGTATAGTCAAGGGTCTGTTTCCTTGGCTGTTTTTAAAAGTATTGCGTAATCACAGATTTAAACTCGTTACAGTCTAGTTTTTTGTATCTACTCAAACAAGGATACTCCTTTACTAAGACCGGCTGAATCTAATAGCCCTAATGACAAACTTTCTTCACTCTATAATTACTCCAAAGTGTGAGCAGTTACAATACACTATTTTTTACAGTTTTGGACAACAACAATATCATGGCACGATTTGCTCATTTTTACATAGTTTCACACTGCGAATCTAGTCATTTTCTTGGGTACTCTACTACTACCTTTACGTCACCGATCCTGTTAATCTCAGAAGTGCATAGTTCCTAAAAAACGAGATTATGGATGCTATAGTTTAGCCAGTTTAAAATATCTATTATTAGCATTACTTAGACAAAATTACAGTCTGTTTAAAACTGTTTTTATGCCATTTGTTCAAGTCTTTTCTGTTGTATAAGTTTTGATAAGACCTGTTGGTACTTCTTACTGCTGATAAGTGTGTTATAAACAAAAAAAACCTACACCACTGCAATGAACAGAAAAATCTACACTATTATATTGAAATAGACATGCTATGTTACGTTTGTTTGCTCAGATTACTTGCTTTCTTTCTATGAACTAGTTTGATCACCCGTATCTTATAAATTATCCCAAGTATTATTCAACACCGGTTTTTTATCTAGTTATCTTTCTGCTATGTTTAGCATTAGTCCGCGCATTACTACTAGTTACAGCAATTCAGGGATATTGCTTTAGGCATTATTATTCGTTTTCCAGTGTTTTTAGTATTCTTCTAGTTTTCAATCTGTTATATAGTCTTAATTTCAATAGTCTAAAAGCATATTATAGTTTGATTGGATAACTTTAAGTACTTCTATTAAGATTTTGCCTCTGATTCACTACTGCCATATGATCATTATCAAACAAAGCTCTGCTAAGATTTTCAGTTTTGTTTAAGCCCTAGGATTCTGATTAATGTATTGGAGTATATGTCACATCAGGCTCATTTTGGCTATTGTTTATGGTACTTATTACGGCAATTCTTTTATCCATATTTGAAATACATGTTTATGCTCAATTTTTAATTATGCCTCTGATTGAAGCCACAGTATGGCCTGTTTAAATCTGATTTTGTTCAATAAATAGTGTACCCTTGTTATAAACTGATAAAATTTACACGATACATGTCATTGTCCGCTTTTTTTTTTCTAAGACTAGTTTTCTGCTGGCTTTTAAGCTCTCATTTATGCTCCATTTTCCCCTGTATTCGCTGTTGTTGAATGCTTCATTTTGATACATTATTTTGCTGCACTTTTAGAATTGTACACATCTGTATCTAAGCTTCTTTTGCTTCCGTTCTCTGCTGGTAATATGCATGATCTGTGACGTTTTAAAATTTGAAAAAAAGTCCGACTTGAGCTCTCAGTTACATTCGGTTTCAGTATCAAAAATCTGCACTAACTCACACTTTTTTAGCCAGTGGCTTTGCTGCTGCAGCTAGTGCAGCTGGGACAGTTGATGGATCTGTTGCAATTGCTGCTTCATTTGGAGGTTCTCTGCTCCCTTTGCTATTTTGTAGGGAAGCAATAAATAGGGTGGTATGGCTGATACATGTTATTAGTTTTCTTTTGTTTTTCCCTAAAACAATCACAATGTACTGCAGCTGCTGGGGCAGGGCTTGCTGGTAGTAAGATGGCCAGGAGGACTGGAAGTTTTGATGAGTTTGAGTTCAAAGCTATCGGAGAGAAAAAAAGCGCCTCTCTTTCTTTCCCTCTTTCACCAATTAAGTAGTGAGTGAAGAGATATCTAGTTAGCTAGCGGCTTGCTTTGTTAGTGAGGGATTATAATTCTGCAGGTGGGTGTTGCACTAATCATCATCTTCTTGTTTGAATTAATACTTTTTCAGCTAGTCGTACTTCAGTTTCATCATCTATGTACTGTATCAAGTTATGAAATTCCTGGATTTTTTTGAAAGCAGGACTGGAAGAGAGACGGAGAGTACTCTAATGGGAAGGCATTCTTGTTGCTACAAACAGAAGCTGAGGAAAGGTTTATGGTCAGCAGAGGAAGACGAGAAGCTCATGCGTCATATCACTCAGTACGGACATGGATGCTGGAGCTCCGTACCTAAACTCGCAGGTATAGTTTTTATTTTTGCGATTCAACTTCAATTCTGTTTTGATGATTAAGGTAGAAGGCGAGTATACTGTGCTGGAAAAAATCAAAAAAATGTGATTGACTGACTGACTCATGTGTTATTCGTTTAATTGGCCCCAATTATTAATTGTTGAAAACTAAATGCCAGCCAGCGGCGAGGCAATAATACAGGAGAAGAATATATAATTAACAGCATTTGTGAATGCTATAGTTTAGCCAGTTTAAAATATCTGTTATTAGCATTACTTAGACAAAATTACAACATGTTTAAAACTGTTATTATGCCATTTGTTCCAAGTCTTTACTGTTGTATAAGTTTTGATAAGACCTGTTGATACTTCTTACTGCTGATAAGTGTGTTATAAACAAAAGAAAACCCGCACCGCTACAATGAACAGAAAAATCTGCACTATTACATTGAAATATACATGCTATGTTACATTTGTTTGCTCAGATTACTTGCTTTCTTTCTATGAACTAGTTTGATCACCCTGTTATCTTATAAATTATCCTAAGTATTATTTAACACCAGCTTTTTTATCAAGTTATATTTCTGCTATGTTTAGCATTAGTCAGCGCATTACTACTAGTTACAGCAATTTAGGGATATTTCTTTAGGCATTATTATTCATTTTCCAGTGTTTTTAGTATTCTCCTAGTTTGCAATCTGTTATACAATCTTAATTTCAAAGTCTAAAAGCATAATATAATTCACCTAGTTTGCAATAACTTTAAGTACTCCTATTAAGATTCTGCCTCTAATTCACTACTGCCATATGCTCGATATCAAACAAAGCTCTGCTAAGATTTTCAGTTTTGTATAAGCCACATCAGGCTCATTTTGACTATTTTTATGGTACTTATTACGACAACTCTTTTATCCATATTTGAAATACATGTTTATACTCTATTTTTAATTTTTCCTCTAATTGAAGCCACAGTATGACCTCTTTGAATCTAATTTGTTCAATAAATAGTGTACCCTGCTATAAAAAATCAACACTAACTCGCACTTTTTTATCATTGTGTTTGATAAACTGTTCCAGAAATAATTCAGCTTCAGCTTTGCACTCCACGTTAAGGATTTTTTCATTACTGAAATGATAAAATTCCTATAACTGTTGTAGCTTAGATAAGTACCTTAAGTGCTTGCTTCTGTTTTCCATTCTGCATATTGTTTTATAGCTTTAACGCCAATAGTCAGAGCATGTTTAGGTTTGTTAAGTAGCCAATTTCTTACTGTTTTAATACTCTATAAAAATTAATTGATAACACAAGTGTCATGCTTCTACATTTTAAAAATTAACTATTATATATTAACAATGTTTAATGATTCAACCCTAAACAGATGGTTTACCACCAGTGATTACCAAAGGTTACATTTGGGAGCTACAACTTTGTATCTGATACAACAACTTCCGGAACCGGTAATATACTTGAAGTTTATATTTTCTCTCTGGTGACAAGGAACATAGTGCTACGCGATGCTCTTCATTCTCTTCTTCTGTTTGCACAACTGAACAACATAATGCTCATTTTAGCCTCTATATTACTGCTAATAATGCCATATCTTAGGCAGTTATTTCTACATGGTTTGAGCTATTTCACGGCCTATTTAAGCTTGGTTTGCCATTGTTTGAGGTGTTATTTTTTTTCGCACAATTGAGCATTTACGACCTGAAACGTAAAAGCCTGAATACACTATGTTTATTGTTGTTTTGGTATGCATTTTTTACATTTTGTGCACTGTTCAAATGTCCATAAACATGGACAGTATGTGGACTAGTTTTTATGATTAAAACATAATAATGTTGCAAACTGGCGACAAGGAACATACATACTTTCTGTTGCTCTTCATTCTCTTTTTTTATTTGCTCTTCTACATAGATAAATATGTGGAACCCCTTCTACATAGATAAACTGCTCTTCATTCTCTTCTTCCGAACTGGTAATATACTTGAACTTATCTTTTTCTCTTTGGTTCTGAATGATTTTTCATGTTAAACCTTGTGTAGCTCACAATAATGTTGCAAATTGGCGACAAGGAACATACATACTATGGATTTAGTGCTGCTATTCACCCTCTTCTTTTGAAACCGGTAATATACTTGAATTTATCTTTTTCTCTTTGGTTCTGGATGATTTTTTCTGTTAAACATTGTGAAGCTCAAGTTGTTAGCATTTAATTGACTCATAAATTTTGTTTCCTTTGTGTAGATGTATCAATATTTTGACAACCAACCATCTACTTACACCAAGAAACAACTAGATTTTGTAAGAGAAGAGTTCGGATTATTTTTACTTAAGCACTTGTAGGAATTGTATAAAATCTTTGGAATAGTAGTTAGGTAAACCTTTGTTGAGACTTATGGCTACTTATTATATGTGAACGAGTGTTGATAGTGATACGAGTGTTGATAGTGTGGATATTGGAATGAGGTGCTGATATTGGGTTTTGGTTAGATTTTTTGTAAATGCATGTAAATGTGCATTTTGTTTGAGAATTACAAGGTATTTGACCTATATGGATGGTCCAGTTGTTGTGATATGACTTTGTACGTCTTATGTGAATATTATACAGGTTGTGATCTGTCAAATGTGTGGGAAAGAAGCGAAAATGAAAAAAAAAAAAACTGCAATTTTATAACACGGCTATGCAGTAGGTGTGTTATAAAGTCCAGCATTCGGTGGCCTTTTATAACACGGCTTCTTATTGGCCGTGGCATAAAAGCAAGTTATATAACACGGCTACATCAAGAGTCGTGTTATATAACATGCTTTTATGCCACAACTACATCAAGAGCCGTGTTATATAACATGCTTTTATGCCACGGCTAAAAGGAAGCCGTGTTATAAAAGGTCATGATTTTGACGGATTCAACCAACTTTATACCATGGCTTTGATTAAAACCGTGTTATAAAATCAAATTATATAACACGGCTCGGGTGCAGCCGTGTCATATAATCGACTTTATAACACGGCTCATAGCCGTGTTATATAACTTGTTTATATATGACGGCCGCATATAACACGACATTTAGCCGTGTTATAAGACCCTTTTTTAGCCGTGGTATAAAGTGTTTTTTCCACTAGTGATTCCGTAGGTAAAAGTTACATTTTCCGTATGTAATGACAATCACAGACGGAAAACTCCGTAGGAAATTTCCATCTGTAATAAACGGGCCGGTAATAATATTCCGTCTGTGAAAACACACTCCGTCGGTGATATTATTAACTTTTACCGACGGAAATTTCCGTCTCAGAAAATTATTATCACCTACGAAATATTCCGTCTCAGAAAACTGTTATCACCTACAGACATTTCCGTCTCAGAAAATGATTATTACCTACCAAATATTCTGTCTCAGAAAACTGTTATCACCTACGGACATTTCCGTCTCAGGTAAAGTTATCACCAACGGAATGTTTTGTCTCTGATATGTTTTCACCTACCAAAATTTTGTGTTTCAGATATTATTACCTACGGAATGTTTCACCTCAGATAATGTTATTACCTATGAAATCTTTCATCTCATAAGTTATCACCTACGAAATGTTCTGTACCTAATAATTTCACAAACAAAACACATATAACCTGAATAATTCATAACTGAAACACATCTGACATTTTATAATGTGCTACATAAAGTAGTTACATCCATAATCACAACATTCCCAAAATAGTCTTCATAACTAACAAATGTTTCCATGAGAAAGAAACTATAAGATGTTTCTTATAAGAATTCAAATACTACAACACCCATATCCTACCAAAGTTTACAGTATTCAAGTTTACTAATCACTATGACAATCATTTTCAGATTTGCATCATAGAAGACACATATTCTTCAGTTGAGAGCTTCATGTCCCTCCAGCTACTTCCAAATCTGCAAAAGAAAATACATCTAGTTTAACAGAAGATAAAACTATACTATACAATAAGCAACTTCAAAAATGAAAAATCATTGAATGTGTATTCGAAGCCAGTAGCAGATTCTCATTTTCACAGTGGATATTCATAAGTTTTTAACTTAGTAGCAGCAAGTATTACTGACCAAATTCATAGTAGATATTCATACAGAGTCAGATTTTCTACAGGTTTTTGAAAATAACTAGTAAAGAACTAGTCTGGTGATGATAGCTAAGAAAGCAGCAGATGGAAAGAGATTATCTACAAATTCATACACCTATCACTCTTAGGTGTTTCCTTATAACACTAAACAAGCCAGAAATTATGAAGGAAAGAAACAGGAACATTAGGGATTCTAAAAAATCATAGCATGTAGTTTTATGACTAAAGATGATAATACAAACATAAAAAGTAAAAGTAGTAGCCGCGTGAATCATAATAGTTCACATGAGAAGATACCACATAAAAAGGTGATCCTAGTCTTCTTAGCGTTCTTAGTTCATCCAGATATATCAATATGTGTGTTGGACAATGCTAACCCATAATATAAACCAAGGTCTTTACACAACATAATTCAATTAGCATAATGAAACCAGATGATGGTTCATGATTCCAATTGAAGCAGAGATTTACTGTGACCAAAACAACCAACAGGGATAGAACAAACAAAGTTCATAGAGGATGTGATCAGCCAAGCCCATAGATAATAAGCAGTTTCAGTAACTCAAAAGATCATTGCAACAGAACATGAAATATAAAATATGGTTAAAAATTTTAGTTAAAAATAACCAAAAAAATTACGGTTTTCGGTCAAAACCGAATTAACCGAACCTAATGGACACTCCTAGTTCCGAAGTGAAATGCTTTCAGCCCATTACTTTTAAGCCTGCGTAACTGGTCAGGTCAAACACTTCCTAATGCACATTGCAATACTATATGGCCAACAATGCAGCTATGAATCAGCTAGCTACTCATGCAACTTATGATCTGACTTACCTATCCAAGGACAATCACTTTTAACCCCAACGACCCCTAAACCAGTGTATGACATCCTGAACGAGACAAAATAAAATGTGAATCACCCCTAAAACACCAATAGACACAAGTAGTGATGGTGATTAGAATCTAAAACGTCTGATAAGCAAAGCGATATTAGCCAATATATGATATACCCCCATGAAAGCTTGATGATCCAAGTATTATAATATGTACTAATTACCAAAGAAGAGTCATCAATAGGTCCCAAAACTGTTGTGCCCATCGAATGTTTAGCCATTTCTAAGAAGGGAAGGAAAATAACATGTCAGATTGTTGAAAAGTATACTAAACAAACTGATTAGTTCAGTTCTCAAATCCTCGAAAAAGATGATGAGACGGAGACTATTAGTGTACAAGCAGATGATTAAAAAAATATTCATTCAACTACACTTGAAAACCCAAGATCACAAGTTAGATTAAAATCCTCATAACATAAAGAAATATCATGTAGCATTAAGCGATTACATTTCATATTTCCCTTTATGCGTGATCGGAAGTTTATGGTCTCACAAAAGTCATTTGAAATGACCATCCTGAAAATATACGATGGAACTAGTAACACACAGCACAAGGGAACCTCTTATAGATAGATAAAGGTAGAAGCCAAATGGCTAAGTCCTGGTCCTAGTTCAGAAATGAAATACACGAGTAGATATGCATATGATATTATGCCTTTAATTGATTCTTATTTTCCATTCAAAAAGATCTTTCAAACACAGAAGAACAACAAAAAAACAACACAGAAAAACAAGGAATAGAAGATGCCCAAACCTAGTTCAGATATCGCCGCCAGAACTCTGGGAGATGGCACCGCTGTCCGCCCACCGCGCCGGTCGTCTTCTGAAATACCCCGAACTTAATTAGGGTGATTAAATTACTCTAATACGATATTGAGGGCCTATTAGTGCCTAATGAATTTTGGTAAACAGAATAAATCCAAAAGAAACAAGAAAAACGCTTAAAAAGCGAAAACACTAAATTAAGCGTTATGTGACCGTAGGAGGAATTCGACCTCGACAAGGGTCTTAGATGAATTTAAAAGGCTTAATAATGCCTGAATAATATATAGGAATAATTCCCGAAGAAAACGGACCCAAATAATGTATTAAAACACTAATAAAGCTTTAACGCACGTTTTTCGAGAAAACCCAAAAACGTGACTTTGAGTGGTCAAATGAACCCATAAAAATTATAGTTCATTAAATAACTATAAATAAACATTAATGGGAGCTTAAGAGCCATTAAAATTAAAGAAACGAGAAAATTCCGGAAAACGGGCCCGGTTAGTGAATAGTGCTAAACCGGGTAAATAAACGAGCGTTTTCTGTAAAAGACGAAAAAAACGCTCCAGCTTGTAACATATAAGTGGGCCAGTTTTTACTGCCTAAATGAGCCCCTCTCACAAGACTAGTTTACTAATTAACAAGTCAAAAAGCAAAAAGAAGAAAAAGTACAAAAGCACATTATCTCTTCTCTCTCCTCTCATTTCTTCCTTTCCTTTTCTCTTTCCTCCTTTTCCCCTTCCCCACCGTTCTCTCTTTCATCCTCCTGGTTGCTGCCGATTTGAAGCTCCTCCCCCAAGCTTCCATGGCTACTCCAACTTCCATCACATGCCCAAGCTCCATTTGAGCTCCAAATCAAAAGTAAACTACATATTTGAACTCCCCTCATCATCCTCTATCTTCCTCTCTTTTCGAAATTCCAAAAGGAAGAACTTGACCTCCATGGGTTTTCCCCATTTGAAGAGAAAAGCACATCATCTTGTAGCTTGGAGTCTCCTCTTTCAAACAAGGTAAAAATTTCATTGAAAAACTCATTTTGGTTCTCCCTCCTTTGGTGACCGATTTTTATCCCTTTGTAATGCCTTGTTTTCTTCTTGATTTTGAGCTCCATTTCAACCCTCCAATGGTGGAGTAATCCCCTTCTTGATTCAAGGGTGAGAACCCCTCTCAAAAATCTCCAAAGGTAAACCCTAACTTTGTGTACTAAGCCCTTTTGGTTGAATTAAGATTTCCTAAGGGTTTAGATAATTAATTGAGTATAATTTTGTGTTTCTTGAATGTTGGGGTGGAGTTTGGAAACTCCATCCCCACTTGAGCGATTTTGAGAAGAGGAGGAACAAGAGGAGAATCAAAAGGAAGTTGTGAATTAAGGTAAGAAATCTACCTTAAACTTTGTTTTAATTGCTTTAGGAATTGGGAAGGGTTAAATTAAAATAATGAACCCAAACTATGTGAATTAATGTAGTTGATTGAATTAGAGGATGATTGTGGACTTGTGTTGATTTAAGGGCCTAAGTGCCATCGTATGTGAGATTTGAGCAATATTGTTGTTTGGTGAATTTTGAATTGAGTTTATGTGCTGGTAGGACCCTTGTAAGGGTGTGGCTAGTTTAGGATTGAAAATGGTGAAAAAGAGATGTTTGGACATGTGAAGTTTATGGGGAGGTTATGGCAAAATTTTGGTAGAAAAACAAGTGTTTTAAGATGACCTAGTGTATTGGAGAACCTAGGTGTTTGCAGTGTTGTTTGGAGTGTAGTAGTAGCCTTGAAATGGCATTTGGAGAACTAGTAGAGGAGAGGTGAAAATATGTAGCAATGGAGTATGGAAATGTTTTAGAAAAACTAGGAAAGGAATTAGTGTGCAAGACTTAGGAAATGAGAGTTGGACTTGGGTTTTAGAATGGCGTATACCTAGGAAGGAATTGGTATGGTCATTAAGTGATTTGGTAGGCTTGGTAAGATGTAAAAACTAGTAAGAAGGAGTTAGAAATGCGAAAGAGTGCAAAATGCAAAATGTGAGAACTTGAATTGTTGGATTTGAACGAGAATTGGAGTAGGGATTTAACCAAGGATTTGAGGTGGTTTAAGGAGTGTTTTGAGGTGTTAAAATGTGTAGAAAACTTGTGGGAATATTAGGAAAAGATTAAGGGTGGTTTATGGATTGATTAGGGGGTGAAAAATCACCTTTGTAGCAGTTTTTAGCAGGGTCCGGGACCTAGGATATGCACCAAGTCCTGGACCACCCCTTAAAAACATGCCGAGAGTAATTGCAGGAATTGGTCCGGGACTTAAGTCCAGGACCAAGTCCCGGACCAAGGTGTAAAATGTAGCCGAGAGTTTGCTAGTGTATTGGTCCGGGACCTAGGGTCCGGACCAGGTCCCGGACCACCCCCAGATTTCAACAGAAAGTGTTTTTAAGGCTTTAAAACATGGGGGATTGAATTGTATTGGTTTTAGATGATGTTTAGGAGTTGTTTGGTGACTTATAAAGGCCCTAAGAACTATAAACAAGTGTTGGAAGTGAGTGACTAAGTTGAGGAATTAAGTACACTAAGTTAAACCGAAATAACGGGATAACGGGGTAAGTACGGGAGTAGCAATTATGTACGTACCGTGACACCTTATTGTTAATTGAACCATTTGACATGTAAATAGTGGTTCAAGAATAAGAGTCGAGGAACAAGTGTGAGCCAAGGAACGTGAGAACACCCGATAAAGTTAACCCTGGTGAAAGGTATGATTTCCTCATGCTCTGTATCCTAACTTGGTTACCCCGATTTGTGTGCTTGTTTGAATGTGTGATCACCTAACAAGATAAATGCACGAATCGGATTGTGTGCACTTGATAGTGCTTGTATTGTATCGTTGTTGGTTGGATTGGATTTAAACTAAGTTTGTATAATTCATGAAATAGATGAATGATGAATGAGTTGACTGCATGTGATCGTGTATTGTAGTGCGACTCATAGTTGAGTCTTGATTGATTTGTGAGTCGAAGAGCGAGACGTGTTGTGGATGATGGAAACGAGGTAACACACGAAAACCATCAATTAACGGACAACGATAAATCAAACCTAAAAACTTACTCGAAATGAGAACAAGCGACACAAGAAGCTAGAGAACATCCTTAATATCAATAGTCGACCTCCTATGCAAGGATGAGACCCAATGTTAGAAATTGAACATCAATCCTAAGTAATGGAAGTGTAGGGGCGACCCGTAAATCGGCAGATACAACGAGATAGGAAAATCTCCTAACTTGTATGATAGCATCGAGGGAGATGCGGCTGACTGATAATTATATATGTATTTAAATATGAGTACCTATTGTTACTAACCCGAGAGTTGGGTTAGGGGGATTGTGAGTCACGCGTGCAAGGAAGAGGAAGCAACAGAGCGTATGTTTCCGAATCCGTGGTCGAACTCCCTTGTTACCGGGCCGTGTGCCACATAGTGGTGCCCTGCGGGGCCGTGTGCCACAAGTGGTGCCCGACTGGAGTAAGACCGGCAGAGCTTACCCGTTTAAAGAGGTAAGCTGGGTATTATGGGATAGGAAGAGGGAACTGTGGAGGGTGATTTTTCGGTATGAGGGGGGTCTATCTAAATATGGTCAGACTAAAAAGCCTAGATCCTAGAAAATGCCATTCTGTGGAGGGTAAAAACCCGTTATTCTGGTATCCCTCAAATACCTACTACATCGTCCGTCTTTCCCAGAAAGCATAAGGGGAATGTTAGTGAGCACTACACCCACTCTCAATGGGCTCCACGCGGACTTATGCCTCTATAAGGCAGAGTTGACTAGAGTCGCCACCTAGTTTGACCTAAGATACTAGGAAGGAAGGGAATGAGGGTTATAAGAACCGTTGGTTGACTCTGATGATTTGTTGCCTATGGATAGGACTTATCTGATCATACTAGAGATTCTGATGTGGGTTCGCACTGGGTTACACCCCTTAGAAGTGGCAACGACCACGACTTCGGATTGGTGCCCGAGGAAACCTCGGTCTCCAATTGTCGGGATTGCCTTCTTTCAAAACCTTATTTAAAGAGATTCATTTGAAAGCCAAGGATAGGATTAAGAGGGGAAGAGAGAAAAGAGAGTAGATGAGGCGGGCTTTTCTGTCAAGCTAGCGCCAAATGAAAGGGTTGAAAGCTGGTTGAGTGTAGAACGAAAGATCAAGAAAGGGTTTGAGGATTAAATGGATGAAGAAGGCCTGAAGTCTGAAGGCATGAGGGTTTAATGTGAGTCGGAAGGGATTTGAGTGCTATAAGTATCACCTTAGAGAGGGAAAAGGGTTTTTTGTTTGGAATGGGGTCGCACCCTAGATGGGCTGCCTACGTACTCAATTCCCTGTTGAGATCAGACCTTACGTAGTTCAGGGTTTTGGGGTTTTGGAAGTTTTGAAGGGTTTGAAGTTTGGGTACGAGAGATTAGTCTGTGAGACGCTCGGGTCTATGAGACGGTTGGGATGGGATGTCAAGGCATGTGAGACGCTCGGGTCTGTGTGACGCTTGAATTGAGATGTTCGAGTCTGTGAGGCGCTCGGGCCTGTGAGACGTTAGAAGTTAGAGAGGAGTTGGGATTAGGGAGATGATTCGAATTTGAGGCGATTTGGAGTTTGAATGATGATTTGAGTATGAAGTGTTTTGGGGTTTTGAAGATGATTTGAGTATGTGTGAGGCAAATGAAGTTTGAGTAGAGATCCCGGGTTTTTCGGATTTGAGATTCAAAAGGGGTTGAGGTTTTGGGATATTTCAAGTTTAGAGTGAGATGATGGTGGACAGAATTGTTTGGAGGAATGATTGTCGAGATCGTCTTTCTTAAAGCTTTTGAAACCGAAAAATCATTTTTTGTTGTAAAAGGGCGGATAATCCCGAGGGATTACCCTATGTACCCCCTCGAACACGACACTTAATTAATGGTAAGTGCCGAGGCTCGAAAGATGGGGCAATGAATTTATGTCGAAAATAAGATTTAGAGAGAAACACCATGAATGAGATGTTCTCGGTCAAATCCTAATAACGTCTCTAACTCCCGGGTTTAAAACGTTAAAAAACCAAAAACATTGAAATCGAATGGAAGGGAGTTAGACGATTCTGAAATCCCGGCTGCAACTAGGAAGGCAGTCACATCCCTAGCACCCCGCCTTGTAAATATCTAGGCTGCAATTAGGGGAGGTTTGTCACCCTAATGCCCCGCCTAAAGAGATCCAGACTGCGACAAGGGATGAGACGACCCCAGTGCCCCGCCTCGGATTTTTATTTTGGAAGGGAGACAAGTGATGTCTAACTAGGGAGAAAACGTTTTGAAAATGTTAGACATCCCATGTTTCCCAAAAAATGGTTTAGTTTTGAATTTGCAAACTGAGTTGGAAAACTTTTGAAGTTGTTCGGAATTCTCGAGGAAACACTGATTTTGAAAAATGTTTTAGGAGAAAACTTTCTGTATATGTGAGAAGAACTTTCTGCATTTGAGAAGAGTTTTCTGTGATGTGAGAAGAGTTTTTCCTTTAAAATTTCACAAAATGGTTTCTTTTAAAAACTTGATGAAATTCGAACAAAATGATTGTTTGAAATTTGAGAAGAGAGATTTTTGGAGTTTGGAGTTCGAATGAAATTTACAAGTTGAGTGTGGATTGGATGAATTGAATTTGGTTGAATGAATTGGGTTTGAATTAAATTTGGTTTGAATTGGATTGGAATGAAGTCAGGTTTGAATTGGATTGAAGCTGAGGTAGAGTTTGAATTGGATTGAGGTTCGGGTTGGGTCAAAATCGGGTTGGGTCAAAGTTGGATCGAGGTCAAGGTCAACATTCGGATTGGTCAAAGCATAGACCGGGTCAAAGCTAGGTCAAGGTCAAAGTGTGGTTGGTCAAAGTTCAAATTGGTCAAAGCTGGACCGGGTCAAAGCTAGGTCAAGGTCAAAGTTTTCTGGTCAAAGTCTGGATTGGTCAGCATTCAGGTCAAAGGTTAACTTTCGGGACAAGGTTTGATTCTTGTGGACTTAACTTGATTTTTGATTTTGTGGACTTGGACCTTTGTGGACTTGGGCCTTTTATGGTTTTGGGCTTTCTTGTGGACTTTGAGTCTTTGGGGGTTTTGGACCATGGGTTTGGATCATGTAGTATTGGGCTTCGGGTTTTTTGGGCTTGGGCCATGGGTTTGGATCATGTAGTATTGGGCTTCAGTAGTATTGGGCTTCAGGTTTTTTGGGCTTGGGCCATGGGTTTGGATCATGTAGTATTGGGCTTCGGGTTTTTTTGGGCTTGGGCCATGGTCAAGATTTGGGCCTGAATAGGTTTAGGTCTGAAATGAGTTTGGGTTTGAAATGGGTTTGGGCCTGAAATAAGTTCGGGACCGAAATAGATTTGAGCCCGAATTAGGCTTGGTTCCGAAATGGGTTGGATTGAGGTTGAATTTCTTTTGAAGTGGGCTGAATGGGGATTTGGGTTGAATTGCAACTTGGGCCGACTAATATTTGGGCTAAATTTGAAACGGGCCCAAGGTGGCTATTGGGCTGAAATTGGCTACTAGGCCAAGCTGAGGGCCTAGGCTAAATTGAGATTTGGAATTGGACGGATTTTTATTGGGATCTTGCTTTGAGATTTTGAAGTTGATTGATTTTTTTTTTTATTTATTACAATAATAAGGTGTGGTTTAGGTTTAGGGATCACCCAATTTATTAGGTGGGACCATGGCTCACCTAAATCTCTGGGTTCACCCTCTATCCTAAGGCTTGGTCCTAAGGTCTATTAACTAGGGCTTAGATAGTAAAGTACGTACAAGGGAATGAATCAAAAATTGTAATGAAATGGAATATACAATATATACACATATAACGTATGGATAATCAGACCAAAAGGCGTGGAAGGAACAGTGATTTCTCAGGTCAAATAATCAAACCAACATGGCAGGAACAACCAACTAAATGAAACAATTACGTATAAAGTTATTGAGGTATGCCAAGGTTATAAATAAAAGCAAGAGGCACAAACTGTACAAACATGAGAACCTTGTCGATTCTTTATTTACTCAGAAGCCAAATAGAACCCGATTCTAACCAAACCAAATCTGCAAGACTAGAGGGTTTTATTACCGAGATTAGACCGCTCAGATTTCAATCCCAAACAGCAAGAGTTAAAGCAAAACACTCATCCGCACATCAGCACGCTCTATATCACGCTGATGTATTTGCTATAGACAGATTTATCCACACCAGGTGGAAGAGCACTAGAGGTCTCCTACAAAATAATGCCCAGAGAATGGAAACAAAGAACAGCAATGATCAGAAAGTTAGTTCACATGATTTGAATAAAAATCCAGATAAGTACAACAGAGGGTTTAGGGATACAGACTTCACTTATGTAGATTATAACTGCAGACATGAAATTGAAATTGAAACTGAATCAAATACAGATACTCGCAGCAGTTCAAGTTCCTCATGCTAAAAAAGAAAACATGCGAGTAAACTTAGAACAGAAGGAGCATGGTCTATGATTTCCGGCTCACAACCACAAACATACGTGATTCATACAGAGAAGATTTACAAAAGACTACTGTGGTTAGAGTGGAATATCTCAGAATATGAAACCAAAATAAAAACTAAATGTAAGTAATTACATCAGCTGATAGGCATAATCCAATGAACTAAGAAGGAACGAGAGTAGACCCCGAGTGTTTTCGCTTAGAGGAAAACAAACCCAGAATC